>VXAB01009723.1:140103-176830 GCA_013399175.1 Odontophorus gujanensis
CATGTGCTTCCAAACACCATGGCTGTTAGAGAAAACAGGACGGAGAAATTCTGAAAGTGTGTTTTTTCTTCTTTTTCTTTCTTTCTTTTTTTTTTTTTTTTAATCAAATCTCACCCTATATTTATTACAGTAAGTTAGCAAAGGACAATTCAGTTATATTTGGTAAAGTGTAATGTTCGAAGCCAGGATATAGGATTTAGTATCATCCTCTATTTAAGCAGTGACTGTATACGATGCCAAATATGCAAGTAGATAAACAAACCATTTATCAAGATATACAGTTTCCAGCACAAAATCTCCAGCCGCCCTGAGAAATATAGCTAAACTATTCTAGATGATTTTTAAAAAATGCACCTCAATATTTTAGAAGAAAATAAATAAAACCCTCCCCTAAAATAATCATATTTTTAGCAAAGTGCAAAAATTTATTCATATTTACTACTATTTGTTTTTCCCAGACAAAGATATTCATAGTTTAGATTTAAATAAAAAATCATTAGAGAGTAATAAATGTCTAAAATTAATTCAAGTTATGTACTGTTATTTTCAACTTTTTCCCACTGTGGTCTCAAAAGTACTGTTGTGGTCTCCTGTTGCAAGTAATACACTTTTCATCTCTTAATGATTCTTTATACATCACAGGTAAACAAAATTATTATTATTTTTTTAATTTCTCAGCAGAGTGCATTCCATGCTGTCTAATATTTTTCCAAAGTAGGAGCTAATCTAAAAACTAACATAAAATACAGGACGCAACTTAATGTTAATTTACATTTCAGGAACTTTCTGGATTAGAATTTTAAAAATCTAGCAACCACAAAGAAAAGTTTTGGAAGCTTGTAGATGATGTTGAGATACATGACATTAGCAAAGGAAACAACTTACTGTATCATGTAGCATTCATATGAAAGATTTTGCATCTGCTAGAAACATTATTACTTCAGATATAATAGTATATGAAAATATATTAAGGATTTTCTCTGTAATGGTTAGAGATCAAAAGGGAACAACTCCCATACAAAACACGTCTCTCATGGAAAAGACTTCCTTTTTAGTTTTAAGCTATGGCAATGGTACTCAACATTAAAGACAAGTTTCAAAACATTTCCCTGCAAAATAGGAATTATCTTTCTGGATGAATCTCAGCAATTTCTATTTATGTATTAAATTTAATCCAAACTCTTTGAAACCAACTCATTTATTTTAAAGTATTTTCCATTAAGAAGTTTTAGGAAGATTAAGACAACATTCTGAACTAAAATGAGACATTGTACAATACAAAATGTCTCCAGGTATAATGACTGATGGACCTTCTTTAATATCCTTCCTAACAAGAGTAAGACCCTATTTGATAATTCCAGCAATTTTAAAGAATGTGGGACTCACTCTGATTGTAAAGACATTACCAGTGGGAGTTTTCAAAGAATGAAATGAGACTTTGAAAACAGATTAAAAGGATGAATCTTTGCTGCATACCTATAGATATTTTGCTGATTTCTGGGATAAATGAGTATCAGTGTCTGAAGTCATCACTGGCTGAACAGCATAGGTCAGATGAGAAGATGTGTCTTAGAAAAAAGCTCAGTACTGCTGAGGGGTCCTTGAGGAGACTAAGTCAAGAGAAAAATAATGAGCATGACCATCAGAAAGACAGCACATAGCATATATATGGTAAACTGATTGTTCTGTGGCAATTTGATTCAATGCCTGAAGAAACAGGCTCACCATTCCATTTTTCTGTTTCAGAACAAGGTCAGTAAGGACAGTTTTTTTCTCACCTCCCTCATCCTCTCACCTGTAGACATGTAGACTCCAGTATGTTGGAGCACCTGCAGGAAAACCTTTTTAGATTTTCTTTAATCTGCTATTACCTTTGTAAAATTCATTTCAGCTCAGTCACTAGAAATCATCCTATCCTCATTTCCTTTTACTTTACATACACATTTGTTTTCATTATGAAAGCTGAAGGAAATAAAAAACTTGAGAACAAAACAAAAATGAAAATCTTAAGTACTTTACTTGTAAGATGTCTTTTACCACTTATATCTTTATATAAGCCATAACAATGATTTAAAAATATTCTTTTCTCTTCCACTATGATTTTTTTTCTTATCCTTGACTGTATCATATTCATGTTGTATTATTATACACTATGTACAATCTAAATTTTATAAAGTAGCTCACTGATAGAAAAAGCATGTATACTCGCTTTTAAGTATCTTTATTGTCAATGGAAAAAAATCACATTTTAAATTAAAAGCTTTCACCATTTGTTTTCTAACAATAAATATCAAAGCAGATGTTGATTTTTTTCTTAAAAATAAATAAATTGATCTTAACAAAAGATCAGCATATACTGTTTCTTTCTAAAATAATTTGTTTTCCCAGAAAGGATAACAGATTCAAAACAAACATCTTAACACAACTTGCAGACATGCATATCAGTATAGGGAAGCACGCTTCTAGGTAAAAAAGAAGTTTTATCCTCCACAAAAATGAATGAATGAATGAATTAATTAATTAATTAATTAATGAATAAAAAAGTTTTCCACAGATCAATTTTATGCAAATGACTACATTCAGTAACTTCCTCAATTGCATCTTCACTTTCACACTGCCAGACACTACCCCTTATCTCAAATTCCTTTTTACGTTCCTCATTATCTTGTTGGACTGACTTGCTAAGATACCCTGTAAGATTTGTCTGTATTAAAGAGTTTCATTGATGGATTAATTCAGGTTAGATTACAGACTCCTTAAGTACTTCCAGTTCAAGTTCCTGATATACTATCTACTTGATCTGTCTCCCTGTTATTTAGAGAAAGCATAGGAGCCTTGCTCAGGTATAGAATGAAAAACAGGAGAGAAGCAGAAGGCCATTTATACTGCATTCTAAAGTTCTACAAGAGATTCTGTGTCAACTTCTGGCAGAAACTGACAAATGGTTTGGTAGTCTAATTGTTTTGTAAAGTTCTTATTTTCTGCTTCTCTCCAGTGCCAGAAGTACAATCTGTAATTAATGATAGAGAACACAGAGAAAGTTGAAGGGATGTCTGCTGCTTGTGAAGAAGGAATGCAAACTTTCAGTGGCTGCATACCATAAAATGCAATCCTGGCCTCCAAACCTGATGGTTTTGCAACAACACGGGGCAGGAGGACACCTCTGAATGACAGAAACACTGAGCTCTACTGCTCCTGCAAGCAGATCTTATGAAGTAATTGATACGCCAACAAAGAGAGCATCGTGGTAATTCTTTATCTTTCAGCTTCCTCAGTTCCTGCTAATAATCTGGAAGGACTTAAATATATTCTTTTGAATGTATGAATCAAATTCTGCTCACATAGCATAATCATAAAAAGAAGATCTACAATTAGCTTTTGGTAAATGGTATTTATCCTTAATCCAAATATATTCACCACTCAACTATGCTTAGCATGTCAGTGAGGGTGTGCTATTCACTCACACATCCACCTACTTCACTAACTGCTCTGTGTGTCCACATCACATTTTCCACATTCTTAAAGTAAACAGAAGATGCTACACAGAAGGGATCAGGCAAAAAGATGAAAGTAGCTGAGATGGCAAGTTTGAATATAAGTTCAGAGGTTCTTCCAAGAGAGCCTAGGAGAGTGAAAGTTTTGAGGTGAAAGATAGATTTTTTTTGTGTGGAAAAAGAGGACATTCATGAACAAGTTACACTGACATAATTTTTAACAATTTGGAATGATTTAGTTAGCAAACAGCAATTTTTCAAGTGTTCCTTATAGGAGAAGAACCTAGAAATGGTAGGAATCTCCTCCAAAATGTGCTATTCTATGCTAAAACATGCTATGCAATGCTATGTTAAACAATGCTACGCAGCACTGTGCCGCGCTGAACTGTGCTCTCTTTCTTTGACACTACTATATTAGAAACAAAATACTTCAGGGGCAGTCTTCTGTCTTAAAACTCACTGATATTGCCCAGCCTCCACTTAAAAGGTGAAATTCTGCTTCTTTGCTAAAATGGGATAGAGACTAATAGTCAGGAAATTCCCTGTCACATGCTATTTCCTATACATGCCTTAACAGTGTTTGTGAGACTGCTGTCACTGACACAGGGCTCTGCTATTAGTTTAAGAGTGGACAGTCACTAAACAGTTCTGAAACCTATGTCTTTCCCCACACTGTACCTTTGTTCACTTCTATAGGTGTAGACAAAGTAAATACAGCTGCCTCCTATGCGAGCTCTATTTCCCATTAGAAATATTTGAGATTCCTATAATTTATATACAGTTGTTTTCTAGAGAGAAGATGTGGGTAACTGCAACCAGTTCCTTCAGTGTGCTGTGTTTGAGCTGTTACAAATTTAGACTGATGCCACTATGTAAGACTTCCAAAATTGTTCTGATTATAGCACACATAAGTGAGTGTTGAATAAAATTTTTGATCACTGCATGACGTAAGACATATACGTAAACATAGACGTAGACATAGACAATCAATGATCAATTAATACATTTGATTGCCAGCAGAGTTTTGAAGAGTTCCATGAAATTTTTCACAGCTGCTTTTTTTCTTTTTTTTCTTCCTTTTTATGTGAAAAAGAAAGAATAAAAACTCACCAAGGCTCTGGATGCTACAGGTACATCAGCTATTATAATACATTACAATTAAAATACAGGAATATTTATTTAACTGTCAAAGTAACTGAAGAAAAACAAAATTTGAAACATGAATGAGTCTTTTTGTTGTAGTTATTTTTTCAAGCAATATATTTGAAAGGGTTGCTTCCACTTTTAATTCTTACTTATATCGTTCTGTTTCATGTATTGATTGATTATTCATGTAATGTATACATTATATGCACATATATTAACGACATTCTTTAAAGTGGATCTACTATGTTGTTATTTAATTCTCCCTCATTTTTCCAAATACCAGACTTTGCTGCTTTCCTTTATGTTTTCCTTTTGTTGCATGAACCTGCTTTTTCTCACTCCCATGGCTTTCTCCCACTGATGATATATTAGCAGGGTCTCCTGCAAGCTCTTCTATTAGTTTCTTACTTACTCTGGCACTTCCGAAGTCCAGACATGCCCCAAAATGCTCCCCTTGAGACATAATATGTGGGATTAGAAAAAAGCAGGCAACTTCATTCCTCTCATTTGTTTTTCTTGTTTCGGTGTGGTAGAGATACCTGAAAGTAACAAAAATTAATTTCTGATCATATACTAAAAAGGTTTAAAGCCAATTCATCTAAGAAACCATTAAATATGGATTAAAAAAAAAGTTATTACCTGTCAAATAATCCATTTATAAATTTTTGCACACTCATTCAATAAATAAAGTTTCAAAACAAGGAAGAAAATATTGTAAAAGTAACAACTGATCTAGAACAGACTTAAATAAAGAGAATTCATTTAAATTCTACTCACTTTATGTTGCATGATAATGCAAAAGACAAGTAAAAATATGACATGCAACAGAAGAGAGGTAATGTTACGAAAATATGTGTCTTAGCTTCAGCTGGGAAGGAATGGCTTTCTTCAGAGTTCCTTGTATGACACTATGTTTTGGTTCTAGGAGAAAAATAGTGCTGATAATGCATGAGCGTTCATAGCTGCTGCTAAGTAGTTTTATAAAGATCCAAGGCCATTCTCAGCAAAGAGCTCAGAGAGCAGGGAGGGGACAGAGTCAGGACCACTGACTTAAACTGGCCAAAGGATATTCCATGCTATGTCACATCAAGTGGGAGGCGTTTTGAAGGGAGTTAGAGTTCATCTTGCACTTTTCCACTGCTCGGGGGACTAGCTGGGCATGGGTTAGGTAGTGGTGACCAATTACTTGTGCATCATTTGCTACATACATTTATAGACATATATAGTCATAACCATTTTCATTTTTCATTTCTCTATCTTAGTAAATAATTTTATCTCAACCCATGAGTTCCACTTCATTTGTTTCTTTTTTTTTATTCTCCCCCATCACACTGGGAAGGGGGGAATAAGGGAATTACTGTGTGGTGCTCAACCACTTGCTAAGTTAAAACACAACAATATGTAAGCTGTAAAACTTCTACCTGTATATAATAAATAAATACACTTAGCAGAAAATGTAGCCTGAACTAATGTCAAATGAATAAGTAAAACTATCTTAGAGTGTTATATGCTGATGAATATACTTATCACACAGTAATAATCTGAAAAATCTTTGCAATAGTTATCTGAATTCTATCTTTTCAAGATAACCAAGCAATGACTCATCTTTCTTACTTTCATCTTATTTCCCATATCTTTTAATTTTTTTCAAAACGTGCTACTCTTCCAACTTTATCAGAGATCTAACAGAAAATAGAATTCTTTTTGGAAGTCTAGGAACTAAACTCAGGTTACACATAAGAAGATGCAGCTATGCTGATTCATTTATTCAGTCATTTCCTTAAAGGAACTGAGTGATAACAAATTGTTGATTTAGTTTAACTCTCCCTTCAAACTCTGAATAAGTAATTTTTCAACTAAATATTTTCCGCTACACCACTTTCATTTTTCGGAATATTAAATCTTGGACATTTCATATCCCACCATATACATATGTTGATCAATTTATTTCTGACCTATGAAATTTTAATTTTCTCTCACAAGAAAGCCAGTTTTCAAGAAAGAAATCCTGAAATCATTGATACTTCGTTAATTCAATGAGATGTAACTACTGATTTACTTACCAAAGCTAAAAAAAAACCACCTTGGAGGTAATGATAATTTGCCAAGTTTGAAAAATAAAAAAGAAAATGAAAAAAAGAAAACTGAAACAGACGTAGCAAAGTTATTCCTTTGTAAGATGCATGATCTTCTCCATATTAGAACTGTAGTGTAGCAAGATTTTGTTAGTATGGTATATATATGGGTCATTCTGCTGTAACGATGCTGTGTCATATGCATTAAGTTCCTTTGAACAAACAACATCAGCTGTTTACTCTCCTTATGTTACTGTGTATGTTGTAGTAACACCAAAAAGAAGCTAAGTTGTTTACTGTCTGGGAAACAAAGCAGGATTTCAAATTTTGCTTTAATAATTATCTGGGGAGAATATGTATTGGTATATTGAGAATGGTCCTATCAGTCAAAGATAGAAACTAAACTGCTGTGTCCTGCCTTCTAAATAGTTGACCTGTACGTGTATTGTTTCAAATTTGATGCTCTCTACATTAAGAGAAAGAAATAGTAATTCACTGGTCTACTGCCAGAAGATTCCCAAGGAGAATGTTTGTATAAAGTGCTTCAAACGCAGGCTTTAATCTTATGCTTATGTAAAAACATCTGTATACATTTTCCTGCAGAATAATGAAGGTGAATGCTATGATTTGAATAATCTCTACATTAAACTCCAGATTTAAACATTAATATCCCCTAACCTGTTATTTAACATTAAGTAATAATATTGGTGCTGATGTATGAGAGTATGCACTTTTGATAGAGGCCTACATAGTACACCACCAAATATACTTGTCACACTGTACAAATAGTATAATGTTCTCATTGCTTTGTTTCTGAGTGTTCATCAGCAGTTGGTTAACAGCATAAACAACAGAATAAAAGCTGATGTTTCTCATTTCTGAAGTTCGATCATCATCCAAACTAAACATTTTTAACAAGTGATTTGAATATTCCTATGCTATTTCCTCATTTTCATTCAAGACTGTATTTTCTCATTTCCAGTAGAATCCCGAACTAGAACTGACAAGCAAATACAGGAAAAGTTTTGAATTGTCACATCGTATTTGATCAAAGAAAAGTTATGACACGTGTAGTATGTTCTCATTCTGTACAGATATAGCAATAAAGAAACTGCTGATAATTAGGTGAATGGTAGAGTCTGGCATTATGGAAAACCTGCAGAAACAGCTAGAAACAGGCTTGAAAATCTCACCTAATTATAAAGCGTGCTTTATTTTTGAAGAGGGTTGTTAAGGATGGACAAGTTGATAAACAGCTTGTAAAAGGGACGGGGAAGAATTCTGCTAAGAGTTCCGAACAATGTGGTTTTGTTCTTGACACATAAGGGCATGGTATCTTTGTCTTAAAGCAAAATTTTTCCCTTAGGATGCAATCTGTTCCACAAAATTAGGACAGTTACATATTTCTTGAGAGCTGTACTGTAAGCATCATGCAATCAATGAATCATAGAACAGTTTGGGTTGGAAGGGGTCACAAAGATCTTCTAGTTCCAACTCCTTTGCCACAAGCAGGGTTGCCAGCAGCCAGTTGGGTTGCCCAGGACCCCTTTCAACCTGGCCTTGAGTGTGCCCAGGGACGGGGCATCCACAGCTTCTCCAGTCCCCCTCTGCCAGAGCCTCAGGATTCTCTCAGGGAATATTTTCTCTTTTCAAACCTGTCCATGTCTTTCTGGATGGAATCCTGTCCTTCTGTTCGGTCAACTGCACACTCAGTTTGGTGTCATCAGCAGGGTGGACCCCTAGGGGGCACCAGTCGGCACCAACCTCCACGTGGGCATAGAGCCATTCACAGCAGCCATCGGGCTGTGACCTTCCAACCAATTCCTTGTCCACCCCTCAGACCCATATATCTCCAATTTAGAGTGATGTGGAACCATGCCAGAAGACTATGCAGAAGTTGAC
The DNA here is from genome assembly GCA_013399175.1 of Odontophorus gujanensis. Taxonomy (NCBI): domain Eukaryota; kingdom Metazoa; phylum Chordata; class Aves; order Galliformes; family Odontophoridae; genus Odontophorus; species Odontophorus gujanensis. Next base: position 148,721 of record VXAB01009723.1, read on the forward strand.
GTAGATGACACCAGTTGCCCTCTCTTTGCTCACTGATGCTGTCATTCCATCATAGAAGGCCACTCGATTGGTCAGGCATTAAAAACCCTTGGTGAGGCCATGCTGGCTGTCTCAGACCACCCGTTCATCCCTCATGTGCCTTAGTATCTCTGCCAGGAGGATCTGTTCCATGATCTTCCCAGACACAGAATATATATACAAATATACTGGGGAATTTGAAATCACTATGATGGAAGGCTGATAAAACTCAACAATTTTTACTTGTAAAATCCAACTTTACTAAGATCATTGGTTATCAGCTTATTTTTTCTCATTGCTCATTCTTACACATTATTAATCATCATATCTACCAATACCAATCTGTTTGCCTATAACACACATCTTTAATTATCTGTGAGTACACAACACCACAATAGAAATTCCGTATGGCCTGATGACTGGAGTCTTTCATGGTTCTTAGTTGCCAAGGTCAAGGTGATTAGACCCCAAAGTGGTAAAATTCAAAACAAAGGTTTTAGGCTTGTCTTCTCCAATTTTTATTTCTGATATCTTATGCTTTTCTTCTCTCTTCAAAAAATAAAAATAAAAAATATAAAACAACAGGACATTGCTGGCTTCTCACACTGTTTAAGTCGTATTCATTCACTTCTTGTATTTTCAGCAGGATGTCTTTCCTGCCTGTTCACAGTATGTTGTGCTTAGTTGCTTCTTTATCTTGCAACCTATAGTTACTTGAATGCTTTAGGGGTGGTACTACACTCATCTTTCTTTGCCCTTTGGTGGTGGTCCCATTGCATGCTTACATGCTTAAATTCCAACAACATATAGAAGTACTTTTCTTATGTTTGTAGACCTATTTAAAATGAGTTCCTTTAACTGTGCAGTAATTATGACTATATGAAAAAGGTAAATGTTCTAGAAGCTTGCTTCTCTCTTTCTCCTTCCTGTCACCAATAAAAAGTCTCCAAATGTTTGTACATGCTGATGGATGCCAACTTTCAGAATTCAGACCGCATCCACTTACAAAATATTTTATATTCAGCCAATGTTATTAAAGAAGTGTATTTTAAATCAGTCGTTTCTTATCAAGGCAATTTATATTGCCCTCCTACAACTATAGAAATGATTTACAGTAAGTGTCTTTACCTCATAAAATAGCTAAATGAGTTTTCTGCTTCAAAAGTGCTTAAATCATGCTACTTTCTGCATTTATGAAACAATTTATGTTTTGAGACACGCAAGCATAATGACATCAAAATCTGTTAATTGTGGGATCTCTTTTTACACGCTCTTTATTTATATTCTCTGTTTCAGCTTTTATTATCTTCCAAAACTCTGTTGTTCTTTTTTTCCAGATTATATTTGTTGTGGAGAGTCATATCTACAAAAAAAAACTATTGTTAAGTACTTGTGAATTACTTTTGAATCATGTGCTTTTTTGTTCCTTTTGATAATTTATTTTCAGGCAGAACCAATGCAAAATTTAGCATATTTTAACTAGTTTCTGTAACAGCATCTTTAACCCAATGTTTTAAAAAACGTGAGGCTTTATGCTTCCTTTCTTTTTTATAGTGTAGTAATTAAATTGTAACATCGGTGGAATCCAACCAAGAACAAATTGTTACTGTATTTGTTCTTCACATATGTACTTTTTACGTGAGAGTTCAGACAGGTATGTAAGAAACAAAGGCAATTTCTTTTCTTCCTTCTTTCTGAAGTTAGNCATCGGGCTGTGACCTTCCAACCAATTCCTTGTCCACCCCTCAGACCCATATATCTCCAATTTAGAGTGATGTGGAACCATGCCAAAAGACTATGCAGAAGTTGACGTAGATGACACCAGTTGCCCTCTCTTTGCTCACTGATGCTGTCATTCCATCATAGAAGGCCACTCGATTGGTCAGGCATTAAAAACCCTTGGTGAGGCCATGCTGGCTGTCTCAGACCACCCGTTCATCCCTCATGTGCCTTAGTATCTCTGCCAGGAGGATCTGTTCCATGATCTTCCCAGACACAGAATATATATACAAATATACTGGAGAATTTGAAATCACTATGATGGAAGGCTGATAAAACTCAACAATTTTTACTTGTAAAATCCAACTTTACTAAGATCATTTGTTATCAGCTTATTTTTTCTCATTGCTCATTCTTACACATTATTAATCATCATATCTACCAATACCAATCTGTTTGCCTATAACACACATCTTTAATTATCTGTGAGTACACAACACCACAATAGAAATTCCGTATGGCCTGATGACTGGAGTCTTTCATGGTTCTTAGTTGCCAAGGTCAAGGTGATTAGACCCCAAAGTGGTAAAATTCAAAACAAAGGTTTTAGGCTTGTCTTCTCCAATTTTTATTTCTGATATCTTATGCTTTTCTTCTCTCTTCAAAAAATAAAAATAAAAAATATAAAACAACAGGACATTGCTGGCTTCTCACACTGTTTAAGTTGTATTCATTCTCTTCTTGTATTTTCAGCAGGATGTCTTTCCTGCCTGTTCACAGTATGTTGTGCTTAGTTGCTTCTTTATCTTGCAACCTATAGTTACTTGAATGCTTTAGGGGTGGTACTACACTCATCTTTCTTTGCCCTTTGGTGGTGGTCCCATTGCATGCTTACATGCTTAAATTCCAACAACATATAGAAGTACTTTTCTTATGTTTGTAGACCTATTTAAAATGAGTTCCTTTAACTGTGCAGTAATTATGACTATATGAAAAAGGTAAATGTTCTAGAAGCTTGCTTCTCTCTTTCTCCTTCCTGTCACCAATAAAAAGTCTCCAAATGTTTGTACATGCTGATGGATGCCAACTTTCAGAATTCAGACTGCATCCACTTACAAAATATTTTATATTCAGCCAATGTTATTAAAGAAGTGTATTTTAAATCAGTCGTTTCTTATCAAGGCAATTTATATTGCCCTCCTACAACTATAGAAATGATTTACAGTAAGTGTCTTTACCTCATAAAATAGCTAAATGAGTTTTCTGCTTCAAAAGTGCTTAAATCATGCTACTTTCTGCATTTATGAAACAATTTATGTTTTGAGACACGCAAGCATAATGACATCAAAATCTGTTAATTGTGGGATCTCTTTTTACACGCTCTTTATTTATATTCTCTGTTTCAGCTTTTATTATCTTCCAAAACTCTGTTGTTCTTTTTTTCCAGATTATATTTGTTGTGGAGAGTCATATCTACAAAAAAAACTATTGTTAAGTACTTGTGAATTACTTTTGAATCATGTGCTTTTTTGTTCCTTTTGATAATTTATTTTCAGGCAGAACCAATGCAAAATTTAGCATATTTTAACTAGTTTCTGTAACAGCATCTTTAACCCAATGTTTTAAAAAACGTGAGGCTTTATGCTTCCTTTCTTTTTTATAGTGTAGTAATTAAATTGTAACATCGGTGGAATCCAACCAAGAACAAATTGTTACTGTATTTGTTCTTCACATATGTACTTTTTACGTGAGAGTTCAGACAGGTATGTAAGAAACAAAGGCAATTTCTTTTCTTCCTTCTTTCTGAAGTTAGAAAACTAGAGCAGAAACCTCCGAAGTAATTTCCCCAAGGTAACGTATGAAGACTATGACATTAGTGACAATTGTGAGCCCCACTTTGCTGATTCATCCCCCACTCTTTGGCTGTGGATGTTCTACCAGTAATATGTGACTTGTTGACTTTATCATGGAAAAACTTGTTGCCTCATCAAACACATAAAATGGACTATTTGGATCTAGAATATAGCTATAATGCACAGTGTTAATTCTCCTGTGCATTCTTCTGCATTCTGATGCTCAGCATACATACACTGAGACAAGCAGCCTTGACAAATTGAATGCTTTAAGCCAAATGTCTTAATCTACATCACATACTAAGCACTGTTTAAAAACATTTCCTAACAAGATATCTCAAGCTTGCTGTTTATATCAAATATATATAGATATAGGCAACAAAAATAGCTGTGTAAACTTTATTATCTCAGTGGGGAGGAAAAAGTTAAACTGTTCTCTGGAAGGCACCAGAACTATCCTAGAGCTTATAAAATATTACTTAAAAATGTTTATTTACTGTAATCATAATTCTATTAACAATGGTTATGCAATTAGTTGAGTCTTATAGATTACAAGGTAAATATTTCTACTTCTGAATAAATCCAGACTTTGCAGTACTATATTAAGATTTGTAAATGTACGATGAACATCACTGCAACAAACTATTTCAACTAATCTCAGTGTTATTTTAGAGCTTCGTTCCTTTATATCTTCCTCCAGAAGCAGAAGCTTTATATATTTAAAATCACCAACATGACTAAGAATTATGCTTTTATTTGGATTTAAAATAATTTCTCAGGTTAGAATCATAGAATCATAGGGGTTGGAAGGGACCTCTAGAGATCACTGAGTCCAACCCCCCTGCCAAAGCAGGCTCCCTACACCAGGTCGCACAGGTAGGTGTCCAGGTGGGTCTTGTATATCTCCAGAGAAGGAGATTCCACAACCCCCCTGGGCAGCCTCTGCCAGTGCTCCGTCACCCTCACCGTAAAGAAGTTCTTGCTCGCATTCATGCGGAACCTCCTGTGCTGCGGTTTCTGTCCGTTCCCCCTTGTCCTGTCTCCACACACTTCTGAAAAGAGTCTGGCCTCACCACTTTGTCCCCCACATCTCAGATATTTATAATCCTGGATCAGGTCCCCCCTCAGTCTTCTTTTCTCAAGGCTAAAGAGACCCAGTTCACTTAGTCTTTCTTACTAGGGGAGATTGGTTGTGTTGGGATAGAGGAAGTTATTTGAAAAATATTCAAACTTTTTGAGCATACAGTAAGCTAGGAGAAAAAAAAGAAGGTAGCTATCATTATTTCATGATGTATGATATTGCATTCTGAGCAAGTTAAACTATGTCAACACCTTAATATTAACACAGGAAATCTGTATGGGAGCAAGCAGCAGAGAAAAGTGTCCAGCTGTGCATGAAACAATTTCAACAAAGTACAGTATGCTACATGGCACTCAGTAGTACCCAAGAGGCCAATTTAAGTATGGTTAAAGGCATATTCTTGTGCAACCCAGACAAAAAATAAATGATATTCAAAGGTTCCTAAATTGCTTTCATATTATTCACTTTAATAATTGAATTCTGTCCTTATGAAATATATTTACCCTTCGAGACTGAAACAGGAAGGACTCAGACTTCTTTGCAGGAACAGCAAAGGTATAACTAGTTCTGAACACAATTATTTAAAACATTTGGGACTTGCTCTATAGTATCAGATGCCACAAGGGCTGCTCCGAAAATAATGCCTCCAATTTTATGATATTGGTCCATGATGTCAGAGGTGGATGCTGACGGTACGTCAGTAGAGACTGAACCTTACCACCAATATTTTGTTCAATTTTGCTGTTGTGTGACAGACAGAGGCAGAGGGGCAATCTGACTAAATGGCATCTGATATGGAAGCGCCTATGAATCGAAGAATCATAGAGTTTTATAATAAATGGTTTGGGTTGGTTGGGACCTTAGAGATCATCTGATTCCAACTCCCCTGGTACAGGCAGAGATACCACACATTAGACCAGGTTGCTGAAAGCCCATTCAGACTAGCCTTGAACACCTCCTAGGAGGGGGCATCCACAACCTCTCTGAGCAACCTGTTCCAGTGTCTCAGCAGCCTCACAGTAATGAATTTCTTCCTAGACTAGACTAACATCTAGTCTAAATCTACTGTCTTCCATTTCAAAGCCATTTTTCCTCATCCTGTTTCTACCCACCCTTATAAAAAGTCCCTCCTCAGCTTTCCTGTCGGCCCCATTCATGTACCAGAAGGCCACTCTCCGATTCTTATCTTCTCCAGACTGAAGAGCCCAAGCTCACTCAGTCTGTCCCCGCAGGAGAAGTGCTCCAGCCCTCTGATCATCTTCATGGCTCTCTTCTGGACCTGCTCCAACAACTCCAATGTCCTTCTTCTGCAGGGGGATCCAGAACTGGACACAGTACTCCAGATGGGGTTACACAAGAGAACTCCTTCACCTACTGGTCATGGTTCTCTTGGTACAACCCAGGATATGCTTGGAAAAGATGTGGAACTGAATTCCTCTGCATAGAAAAAAATTGTACCCATTGATATACTCACAAAACCATGACATCATCAGTGCTTTCTGAACGTTTCTGAAGACCAGGAGATGTGAGCACAGTAAGGTGGTGGGTGGTGTGCTTCAGCAGTGGCAACAACAATGTAATAAAAGCCAGGTTCCAGAGGGTCTTGTACAGCCGTCACATCAAGAAATGAAGACTGTCCTGATCAGCTCATCCATGTGAATCAACTAATGGTGGTGACTGTGATAAAAAAATATTGTTCTGTAGCTGAGAATTTGCTCTATCAAGTAGTATTATCATGCTCTTTGTATCTTTTTCCTTCTCCACAAAAATAAATAAGAGGCATTACTTTCTGAGTGACCAATGTAGATTAAACTTAATTGACATCAGTGATATGAAGCTAGCAATAGAGAAATTTCAGGACATTGTGCCTAGGAGAGAGTATGCTGTCCATTGAAACATCAGTGTTCTTCCTCTAATAACATCCACACATGCATGAATTAATATTCTTTCTGAAGAGTGTATACAATTAAATACATTGCATTTGGAGAAAGACAGTGCCTTATTGTCCATGATACAATATATTGATGTTGGAGGTTTTCAACTTTGGAAGGCTATGGAGAAATATAAATTACACAGTAGAAGATACTGAATTCCTAATTAATTCCTGACTTGCAGATGCAACAAGTTAGTAAGAATACTGGAGAGGCACAACATCCATTTAAAGGTTATTCTTATCTTGCATACTGACAGACTTGTATGTGGATATTTTCACCACTATCACTTTTTCCCTCAAAGTATGAAAAAAACTATTGAAAATGACTTCCTGGTAAATGGTAACACAAAGAAATACGGAGGAATAGATTCAGAAAGCATAGAACTCCTGTATGTAAATAACATTCCTTCTTTAATTCCCCTAGTGCAACTTATGTAGGTACTAGAATTTCACCAGTAGTTACACAGCTGAGCAGAAAAACAAACAAACAAACAAAGCAATCATAGACACAGTAATACCTCAGTTATTAATAACAGCAATACACCAAAATCTTGATACTGTCCCATGAACATATTGCAGGTGTAGATAACTTTCCAAGTTGTGAATTACGTTGAGAACTGTCATTTGTCTGAAAGCAAGATTGGTACTTCACCCTTCATACTTACAAAATATTTGAAATAGTTAAGCTTTGAGAAACAGCATAGCTAAACTTTTCGAAAATATTTGATGTTTTGTCAATATTGATTCAGGCTTCTCTGTGTCAGTAGAGTAAAAAATAATAAAGTTCTGTTGCTGCAGGGACATGAAGAAAAGATGTCTGATTGATTCTTCCATTATCCAATGACAGCTATTATGGGGCATGGAATAAAAATGACAATCATACTGTACTTTGTAGAGGAAAATGGAAGGGAGATGAAACTGTGCTCAGATTTAAAGATCTGACATATGAGAGCTGAAACATGCAAAATGCAGGAACTGAAATAATTGACTTATTGTCAACTCTGCTTTCAGAAGCACGAATATTTAGCTGCAGTATTTGTATGCAGCAATTAAAGCTAATATATTGGTAGTTGAAGATATAAGCTTTAATGCTGGTATTTAGCTACACTGGCACATTAGTACATCCAAGAACAATATGTACATTAGGAAATGCTATAGTTGTACATGCATTAATGTATGAAGTAACTTCTAGTCATAAAAAATATAAATAAATAAAACCTAAAAAAAGATTTTTACTCTTTCCTTTATTATTAATTATAATAAAACATTTATAATATAACATTTTTCCAATGATCAAATAGAGTACAAGGGGCCAATTATTTTCATGTTGGCACATGATAGCTGTACATATATTGCCATTTTCTACGTCCAAAAAGAAATAACTTCTATTGAAAAAAAAATCGTAACTCACAATCTTAATTGCAAGTGTGATTAGTTTATTTTGAAAATAAAAATCACAGTACTATACACATCTTTAATTTAGACTACTCACACCCTTTCCAGTTCTGNCCCTCCTTCCGAATTCCTTCCGAATTCCTTCCTTCCTTCCGAATTCCTTCCGAATTCCTTTTTCTTTTATTTTTTAACTTAGCCTCAAAGTATGCAGTGGAAAATGGAACTAAGAATATATTAGATATTCTTGATTCTTATGACAAAGCAAAATTATATTGTCAAATTGTGCTTTAATTCTTTTGAAACATCACCTAGGGCTGCCATTTTAACAAGAAGGTTTGTCTATTTTGGTATTCCAGTGAAAGATTAAAATTTTTATTTACATATCTTTGTCTTAGTTTGTCTACTTTTATTTGTATAAAATACAATGTCGAAAACAACTCCTTGGCATAGGTATAGCTTTCTAAACGTACTTTTCATAAATTTCTCAAGTCACATAGCTGAAGACAATAGCAATTTTAAATGTTTTTCAATTTAAAGGACAAGTTAGAGAAGTAAATTTTTGCTATTGATGTTATTAATGATGATTCAACAGGCATATGCATTTGTGTAACTTTGCAATTGCACTCTTTTAGGTAGCACTTTGCTAAGTTCTTTTGACTATTTACAGTACCTGCTGTTTTAATTTCCCAAATTGCTAACAGAAACTCCCCCATTTAGAAAAACCTTCTACCCTGCTTAAAACAAATAAACAAACCTGCTTTCAAAGTAATTGTTCAGCTACTAGGCATTAGACGGTGACTATTTTATTATCAGCTACTCTTCCAGGTCCTAATCAGGCACACAATTCATCCCTCTCTTTGAATCCGCCTATTTCATACTGACTAGTTGCAGATGTGTGGTCTTTATCAGCTGGAACAGAGCCACCAACCAAGTACTTGCTCTCAGTCAGCAAATGCATAGTTAAATGTTAGTTCCTAGTCTCTCATTTCTTTGCATAAAGCACTTCCAAGAGCCAAATTTCAGAGTGCCCTCTGAGCCTTTCCTTAATTCCAGAACTATATATATATCGGGTTTTTTTTAATAGTAGTTGTGCTTGTTCAATCTCAGGGAAATATGCTTTCTTGGAGAGGTCTACATTTCATTTAGCAGTGGAACTGTTGGCCTTGCTTGGATGTGATGTCAAGATTAAAGAAATTAAAGATGAAAGAGTAAACAATTAGGATCTCAAAATATTCTGTTATGAAAATGTAAGTAACTGACATTTTGCAATGGATAAAAGTCTAATATCTGATCTGTAGCAGTACATACTAAATACTATGTGAGAAATACAAGACATGCATTCTGCAACAGAGGCATTTACTTAATTTTATCACTAGTAACCCACAAGATGTTTCCTTATTTTATCAAATTAACTGCTACTGCTATATAAGATAGTCACTGTACCTCACAAACTATGGGCTAATCTTGGAGAAGGATTTCAACTACAGTAATAATAAATTCCAAAACCTCAGAATTATGGATAACAACCTCTAGCACTGCGGGTGGTAACTCATCCCAGAATCACTGGTTACTGCAAATGTGTTTTGTCAACCACAGCATCCTATTTTATTGGCAAGGGAAAAAGGACCTTACCTAAAAAGTTTTCAGTTTGTTCTCTAACACAGGCTAAAACACATTTTACTTGTCTGTGAAAATCATAATTTGTGCAATACAAAGTATTCTTCATGTTTTAATTATTTAATAAATCTTCTGGATCAAGGAGTGAGCCATTTCAGAAGTATGACTTGGGGGTTTCCTAATCTATGAATCAGGCCAACAGATATGAATTCTCACATCTGCCTCCAGTTTTCTGGTATAACCTAGTGGGCAGAGAAGCAAGGCTCAGTTCAAGAGGGCATTACAGCATGACAGCTACAGGATTACTGAAGGCTTGACTGCAACACAGTGGTGAAGTCACATAGGTTTATCCTGATTGTATCTGTCAGAGCTCCCGGAGAAGGGGGAGCATGAGTACTGCTTGATGAAGGCATGAGAGAGAAAGAGTTAGGATTGTTAACAAAGGTCCCATTTAAGATAAAAGCAGATGATTACGGGGTACTCAGTATCAAGAATCTTTGTCCCTCTGGTTTTGTCAGGAATACAGGGTACGTGTCAGCAGAAATTAGGTTGGGAAAACATTTACTGAGTAAACTCTTGCAACACAGAAAGAATTCTGTCCCTCTTGCCTCTATGAAGTTGGCGAAAGATGCCCTTTTCTACTGATAATCTGAAGCTATCTATGTGTCTCCAAAGCAGAGAACAGAGGGAAGAATAACAAAGGTGGTTTTTTTCAGTACCTCTTATCCTATGCCTTATGCAAACTTTTCCATACATTCCCTGGTGATTATATATGTCTAAATAGCATCTACATCTGCTGCCTAAATTAGTATTTAAATGTTATTTTTCACTAATTTTTAAAATGGAAAGTGAACTTTCAAAATAGAAGAAATCTTCAAAGACTTCAATCTTTTACCAAAGAAGATTCTTTAAATGTAACAATATAACTATACTTTCTCATACTTTCTCTCTCTTTTTTTTTTAATCATCTTTGAATGCATTTATTTATTTATTTTCTCTACATAGATCCATGGAAATAATCTTCTAATGCTCTGTGAACTAGAGCACTTTTTTCTTTGAGATTTACAGATTTACAAGAAAATATTTGATCGCCTTTGCCTGCTGTTACTGGAATATTTGTCTCTCTTATTTTGTGCATTAATATACTCAGCCTTCAAAGACCAAGCACGTCTTTCAACATGGGACAGTAGGAATAAGGATGAACAAGGAGTAAAATATGGCCAAAAGGCAAAATATCTGCTACTGGTAGGGTTGTTTCCCCACCCTCACCCCCTCCCCAGGTTTTAATGCTTCAGAACTAAGGTATCACTTTTGAAAATAAACGTTCACATTGTACATTTTTTTGAAAATAATGCCAGTGCCTCATCACCCTCTGAGTAAATATTTTCCCCCTGATGTTTCATTCAAATCTCCCCTCCTTTAGTTTAAAACCATTGTCCCTTGTCCTGTCACTGTCTGCCTTGACTTGCAGAATCAAAGTCCATAACCTGAGGTTAGGTTATAAAGCAGGTTTGTTTATTTGGTGCTGAGCACACACACTGGGTGCAAGGGGGTAGTCCTGCCTAGCTTGCACAAAACAGAGGGAGAATTAGTTATGTATTTAAAAGAACAAAGCATACATATTCACTGCATTCCTTAGAGTGGGACAGACTATTAGAATCAGGTCCAGGAGATCATTTCTATAGGTACTGCCTTGAATTCCTTTAGGTTGAGCATGCACAGAGCCTCCTGGTGGTTGCAGGTGGGAGTCTTGAATGTGAAGGTCATATGTCTTCCTCACTATGTACTTTTCACCCCACTGCAGTTCAAGGAAGTAATCCAGTTCCATGTGTTCTCAGCTAGCCATGGTTTTGCAGTTTATTGTCTTTGCTCAGCCACCATTCAGCTGTCATACTGTTTTTACTCAACTTCCATTAGTCTTGTCCTCCCTATCCCAGGTGGTACCTTCATCAATCTTGCCTTCATTAATATCTTCTCTGAACCATTCTAAAGCCTCTTAACCAACTCTTACCCCAAACCAGCCTGTATAAAAAGTCAGCCTCCTGTTTATAAGCTTTCTTTAATTACCAGAAGGTAGTATTGAGGTCTCCCCACTGCTCCTTTGTCCTTTCTTTGTAGGACTGAGCTCCAGTCCTCTGACCATTTTTGTGACCCTCATCTGGACCTTCTCCAATAGCTCCATATCTTTCTTGTGCTGGCAGATCTAGATCTGGATGCATTACTCCAACTGTGGCATTAGGTTTAGCAGCACTTTACAGAGATCAAGAGAAAATTTACAATAATTAAATACTTAAATCAACTCTATTGTAGGACATAGGAAAATGGTGCATCTAGTGGCTAGAGGAAAGACAATCGAACCTGTGGTCTTCACTGATCCTTGTGAAATGCAGAGTAATATTAGGGGAAAGGTCCTGACTTCAGAAGATAACAAAGATCGATAACAACAGGAACTTTTTTGTGCTTTATAATTGCCAAAACTGTAGACTATCTTCTTCATTTAAGCACTTATTTTAAACTAAAGTTTTAAAAATCATTATGCCACTAATATTACTAAGCTGAAGAAGTGATCCTTGGACTCACTTTATGCTGTTTCCATCAGAGAATCCTTATCAATATGCAAGAAGCATGTTTTGATGTGTAATGGGGAAAGCAGCAGGATGTGTTTTATCTTTGTCTTCTCAGTAAGCAATTTTTAAACAGTATGAAGACCTGAGATGGCAGGACAGGTGATCTGCAATACAAATAGAAATTTCCACACTGCTGAAAGCAAACTAGGAATAAGTCACTATGAACAAAACTTAGATTAAAAGAAAGAGAGAATTGTTGAATGTGTTCAGAATTACCAGGAAGATTGCTATTCTTTTCTTCTGTCAGTTTATAAAAAGATAGTGTTCTTTTTCTCTGAACTGTCACTTCACTAGTTTCGTAGTGAAGTTTAGAGTTTCATAGTTTAGAGATCAGCAAAACCATTCCAATAGGAAAATTTACTCTAATGCACAGGACATGATATAAATCAACAATAACATCAATCTTTATGTACTCATTTTTAAAGCTGTTTGTAGCACACTAGTGAAGAAAAATGCATTTATAATATTAGGAAAATAAACAAAACAAAATGCATTATGTGAATACTGGAGCAATTAGCAGGAAACACTGCCTACTAGGATTAACAAATTTGACTGTTACAAGTTATGCCTGTTTTCTTCAGCTGAGGCTCTAACTTCTGAATCTTTAGACTCATTGATTTGTCTCAGATATATCTGCAGCAGCGTATGTCATCCCATTTTCCTCATTTTTCCACTTAAATCTCTGTAAACTCAGCCATTATGGATAATAAATACCTATTTAATATATTCCAGAAATATATTTTCATTACAATATATGATTTTATTGCCATATCTCTGCCAGATCACTGACAGCATGCTTCCCATCACCCTAATTGACTGTTTAGTGTGGAAGGTTACATTTGAAGAAAAATTCTGATGATTCTTTTACGAATTGCTATGCCATTTATGAAGTTTAGTGTTATTAATGTGTTAAGAAAAAGTTTGGGAAAATTCAGGTTTAATTTCTTTAGCACTACATACAGTCTTATCAAGCGTAGAAATGAAAGTGTGAAAATGACTTTGTGAAGGTCCTTTCCCATGTGAAAGCTTCAGAAAGAAAAGGTTGCCTGAGTATATAAAAATCTGGGGGACCACTGTGAGTCTTGCTTTGATATTTCTTAGGTTGCTTTACCTTGCAAGGGAGATGGAACTGGTCCAGAGAGTTAATGGAGTCAACAGGACATTTGCAGCACACAAGGGATGCTCAAGTCATTAAAACAGCAGAGGGTCATGGAACTGATTGAATGCCATGTTGTCACCAGGAGATAGCAGTAAGAAGTGCTGAGAGCTGCAGCAGTGAATCCAACACAAGCATTCATTTCAAGAACACAGCTGTAGGTCACAAAAGAATATAAAGGTGAGTAATTTGCATAGCCTTGTCTTCAGCTAAAGCTTGCTGAGCTGTTAGCTAAAAAATAAGAAAATGTGGACTTAAGAGAAACAGTAGCTGGTAAAATTTGTCATCTTTTGATCGAATCGTTTTGCTTCAAGTTAGCTAAAGGACCACTAGGAAAAATTGACCTTTGAAAGTCTTCTAACGCAGAGGCAATAATTTTCATGATATCTGCACATTAAATGACAGACACAAATCAAATATAATCAGTGTTGAAGGCACAGGTATCCTTAAGTTTAGCCTTGGATTAAGCAATATACCACCTTGCCCAATGTAATCTGGAACAGACTCAAGACTCATTGACATTAATCAAGTGTTCTTTGGCTAATGCATGCAGAGCACTGTCCTGCTTGTGTGCCTTACTCAATTGCATCACTGTTACTGATTTTACTGCCTAGGGAAACTGAAAGTCCTAAATTTGTGCAAGGACAGCACAACAGTCAGCAGAGCTCTTCTTGGAGTTTTCATCTGATCCATTCATGAAAAGGGATTCACACACCATCTGCCTGGCCTTGAAAGGGTAGCAGCTGATATAAGCAAGTGCTGCTGTCAGCTCTCTCATGCCAAAATAAAGGTAACTGCCTCCAAAGGACCTCTGCCATGTAAAGACTGCTCATTCCAGAGCCATCTTTGTACAGACAAAAGAGTGAGAACATGAATGTCATCCAGCATTATGACTCCTCCATCCTCTAACTATGGTGAGACAGTTGATTTTAAAGGGAACTTCCACCTTCATGGACTTTGGTACAGAATGAATAATCAGCACCAAAGCTCTACCCTGGGATTTATTAAATGTTCCCATGATCAATTCTTGCCTGCCTATGAAGGACTGTGGGTTAGTACAGGACTCACATAGAGTTGAATTGCTGCATTGCCACATTTCGAGCCATAAGCAGCATCAGTACTGACAATAAGGAGGATAGGATGCTGGAAGGTAAAGAAATGAATTCTGTATGATATTTCTCATGCATTTCCCATGTCTTCTCATAAAATATAGTTTACTTAGTAGAGAATACTTGTGCTATTTTCTTAGTGTAAGTTTCCATAGTGGACACAATGTTTGTTTCCTTAGCTTTGCTTTGTAAGAAATCTCGTGAACTGGCAAATATTCAGTAAGGTTTAAAATTTGTGGTGCATTAAAATTTCTTTAGGTGTGAAAGTGAAAACTTCGGGAAGTTTTAAATGGCAGCTACAGCCTAAGCCTAGTCTCACTATCTTTCTTCTACTCTTTATACACTGGTGGGCCCTGTACAGAGAAAAGTAATTCTCACAGTAAAGGACTGCTTGAGGTGCCTCTCTTTCCTCAGGGACCCTAGGGAAGTCATTCCTATCTGCTGGTTTCTTCCAGGAATTTCCTTCTCTCTTCTGGCCACTCACATAAAAACAGTTCATGACAGGTAACATTTATTTATGGTATGAAAACCCTTGTGCACCATTACATTTCATAGTTGTACTGGGAAGGAGCAACAGACGGGCAATCTTGATGTCTAAACATCTCAAACTGTACAGGTTGGCATGGACTCCTGAAAGAGGAGTTTGCAAGAATGAGGGCTATGTGGATGACTAACACTGGTTTCTGTCTCTGTCTTGCTCACCCACTTTTTAAAGCCACAATAACATATTGTTTGAAAGCAAAAAAATAAAAAATAAAAAATGCTTTGCTGTAATATTGAATGATTCCCTTATGTTTTTCTTGTCAAAGTGACCAATTAAAATCTTACACTAAAATATTACATGCCAATGGAAATAATCTGTCTCACCTTTTATGATCTTTTGTATTTTTTTCTTATCACTTTTTTTTCCTCTGCTTCAAATATCATCTAAAATCTGAAGTAAAATACTTCAATCCAGAATATCAAAACTTTTATTTTAATGATCATCCCACCCTCCAGTGAAATAAGTAAGCCTGTTTGTCAAAACATTGGAAATTGCTTAGATGAGTCTGAAGTTACCTTTACTTCAAGGAAAAAACAAAATAAATAAAGAAGAACTCAATGCCTATATGGCATTTCTCAGTTTTCATTTAGAGAAGTCTGTCTTTCCATAAATGCTTATAAAGCAGTATATCCCCTTTTCCTGGAAAAATTTGATATTGATGCATTTATCTGTCTAGTAAAGAGATAAACAAGAAGTGTCACTTTGTTTTTGGAAGGTACTACTGAAAGCAATGAAAAATGGCAACTTATAGATTGCCTTATTAGCCTCTTGCACTGTGCCAGGATTGGATTTCACCAAGTGTAAGCTGGCAACCTCTTATACCCCACCAACCCCATTTTGTCTCAGGCACAGCCTTATGGACAGAAGCTCAGTGTTTGTATGCAAAAGTAAGTGCTTTCCTTTTTTGGCTGATTCTTTGCTTCTGGAATTGGAAAAACACACAGGTCTCAAAGACCAGTTCATACTGTATTTACTTCTGCTACAAGGGCAAGGCAGAAAGTACTGATAAACTACAAAGCTATTATCTGTTCCGATCTAATATCCTATAAACTGAGAGAAAGGGATTTTTTTCCTATTTTGCGAAGATGAAATTCTTAGCTTTAAACATTTATTTTAGTGCCAGGAGGACTTGAGATCAGACCTTAAGATAATTATATTGTGATTGCTATCTGGTTTTATTACCTTTTTTCTTCTTTTCTGAGATTATCTGGGAATGACTTGATTCAAAAAACAAGAGTAGAGAACAGCTAGACTTGGAAAACAAACACAGATTTAAGGTGTATAGCTAGAGCTAGAGAGGCATATTTTAGTGTCACATGTATGTGGAATTTCAGTTTTCAAGTAGCATAAAATACTAACCTTTCATTCCAGTGTTCACGAGCTATTGGCTGTTAAAATGCATATGGGAAAAGATTGTAAGACTTTATATGTAGGCCTGTACAAATGCTTTCCAAATCAATATGCTTTTCCAAAAATTTTTCCCACACTGTAGAGCAGACATGGAAAAACCTTGTCCTTGTGTCACTGAATGACAAAAAAACTGTAAGCATGACTCTTAGTTTGTCAGCCTGCCTTCTCCAAAGACACACGAGCATGCACATGCACATGTGCACATACACATGCACACTTCTGTAATGGAAATTGTCCACTTCATCCTTCTTTAGATGAGTGAAGAGCCAGAAGAGGGTGTCTGCCCATCATCTGTGTAATCCAGAAAAATATTTTATTTTCCTATTTCCTGCTCTTTCCCTACTTTCAGGGAAGGTAACTACATTACTTACGCATATATTTCCCATTATAAATGCAGGAGCTTGGTTATCTTATGATGTTTTTTGCTAAGTCTGTAAAATGTGGGACAGAAGAGGGATCAAACACATACTTTCTCAGACCCTGAAAATTTCTGTGCAATGTAAAGCGTGATTTTTAAGTTGTTATCTTAAAGTGAGTATAGTCCCAGTTGCTTTTGGAATCGGTGAATTTTTGAACATAATCATTTTAGGTTTGTTTCATTGTTGTTGTTGTTTTCTAATTTATGCATTCGTGGCAGTACTTATTTTTTTTAATTCTCTTCAAGTCCTTTGTTTTTGGACTGCTCACTACATACGCATTCATTACTCATACTAAATTGTTTGAAATGTTTAAGCTACCTCATTTCTATTCACTAGATTATCAGTTATGGTGACATCTGAGGAGGGAGGAAGCTTCATAACCTAATGTACTTGTCTCTATGCTTATATAAACTGAAAGATTGCTATGATAAAAAAAAAAAATGTGTAGGCATTTCTGACATCAATTGCCTTTTCCACAAAATTAATTCATGAAACACAACAAAAGAAATTAAACAAAAATTCCCCATGCATTACTTATCAGCATAGTTTACTTTGCCTATGCTTGATTTATTGTCTATCTGATTGCTGACAATTATATAACTAAAAAAAACAATCAGAAAACAAGTTTTGTAGATTGAAATTCCCTTAGTAATCTGTTACTGCAGATCTCAAGCAATGGTGTTTGATCACACGTGTGAATAGTACAACAAATGCTGCCTCTAATTTTGAAGCAGCTTGCACTTCTATTTTGACCTTGCCTGGAATAATTCTAATTTTTTGCAAGGGAATATATTTTTGTTTGTTTCTTCGTTTGTTTGTTTGCAACTAGCTCTGAAGTAGCAGAAAGACAGGTCTTAGAAAAGATAATGAAAACATAAGAAAAGTCAAATTAATTTTGTGCTTAGATATAAAAATCCCAGGAACAAACTGACAAATTAGTTTGTGTTAAGGATTGCTGACTTTGTACATAGTTGGCAAAGTGATATAGGATTTAGTCATGAATTTATGTAGGAACTCTTTAAGCCTCTATAAGTATCAAATGGTTCATTGAAGGATGCAGAATTTAGATTTGATAATAGTTTTGCAAAATCTCTGCAAAAGAAATATATTGTGAATTAATCTTTGCCCAAAAGATAAGTGAATTTTGGAAACATAGGTTCTAATAAACTTTCTCTGCGGATAGCAGCCTAATTATGACAGAAAACAACAATAATAACAAAAAACCCACAAAACATGAAGCAATGGCTTAGTCAAACAACCACTCAAAGTAAACAACTTACTACTGAGGGGAAAGGGAAAGGCTCACTTTTCATATTCTCTTCTTTTCCCATCCATGATATCCTGTTCTTCCCTTGTTCCTGACTTCATGTTTACTTGTTTATCTAATTCAGTTTACTCCATCAGATAAATGACAAGAATGAACCTAATCTATCATGAACATGGCAGGAAATACTCTTTATTTTTCTCTTCCCAATTTTGTTTTCTGCCAACTACTGATTAAAAGGAGTTCACCATCTGATGGAGTGCTAGAGCCAGCATGAAATAAATGATGGGAAACAGAGAGGTGCGAGGTAGAAGGACAGCTTCTCCCTCTTGATGGTAGCAAGCTGCTCTTCCAGCTGAATCCACCTCCCAGTGCAATGCCAGAGTTGTGAACTGATGTCCTGAGTCCATGCTCACAGTGGAGGTTATCAACATGGGATGGTATCAGATGTTCCCTGAGCCAGCTCTAGCCATGTAAATGGAAACATATAAGCAAACATTTTCAGCACACCGCATGAGCCTCAGAGCACAGCAACATGAATTCAGACAGGAACTGTGGAGGTCAGCAGCTGGTAAGAGACCAAACACAGTGTTCTGCTTCTATTTGGATACAGGATATATATTTTTCCTTCCATCTCATTTTTTAAAGCCATTTCCGTTCAAGAAACTTGGTAAGGACAAAAGCATAGAGGGTTTCTTTGCCTTTAGGCCCAGTATTTCAGGAATTCTCCTGAGCAATAGAAAACTGGAGTACAATTCTCTGATGCCAGGAATTACAAGCAAATTACTTAGAGACAAGAGGCTGGAAAAGACCTGTATCTGAAGCCCTATAAGCTGGGCAGTCACCAGACATGAGTGCTAGCAGGAGTTCAAGCGTTGAGCAGAATCAGTAAGGGAAATGGAACTTCACACAGATGCTCAGCATTTTGTGTGAATGCTCCCAACTCCAATTTGGAATCATCCTTCTTTCTTGCATTATAAACTGCGATGTGTAGGAATACAATTTCCAACTTCTCTGTATTCAAGATCTCCAAGCTCATTTAAACATATTCAGCAATTGTTTTTTTCATAGTTTTTAAGCAGATTAAAATTACTTTATCTTTTCCTTAGAAACAAAGCTACTAAAATATATGTAAAAAAACCCCAAACAAATAAACATATAACAAAGGACCAGAAGCTATATGTCTGAAGGGAAAGTTAAACTCCACTTAGTCTTCAATAAAAACAAAATAACTCACTATAATCATTTACTGCATGTACTTCAACAAAATTAGCAGTCTGAGTGCTCTGAAGAGCTTCTGGATTGTGTTAACTTTTGTAATTAGCGAACCGGTCTAGAGGCACCTGCTGCTGTGATAAGATCTACAACTCTGATCTAAAAGATCAGGGCCAGTAAGCTGTGAGTATACACCAATGTGGTGACAGCAAAATGGTGTTTATTGGTAGCAAACACTCGCTTATATGCTCTGTGTGTTCTACACCCCCAAGCGTGCGTATCACATCCCAGTACGTCCACGTAGCACAAAACTCGGTACATTCCTGCTATTGCCACGTAGCAGATAACAAAGAAAGCAGGGGAGGTCCTATCACATCACATCCCAGTCTCGCCTCTTTAACGCCTAATACAACAGTTAACATGGAGGCTCAATTTCATCTCACAGAAGAACAAAGATCTCTCCAATAGTTTTTGGTTGACTGTAAGGGTTCTAATATTCATTTTATGTACATTCATAAAAGTATTGTTTTGGTTATTAATTAGAGCTTAAATCCGATGATATTGCCACTTTTGATTTCTTTTCTTTTTTTGTCTTTAAGTTAAATAAGTTGAGCCAATTACAGCAACCTCTAAACTCAACTACATTTAAACAGACATTTATCCATTTCAAATGTGTTTGTGTTAATTACAGATGTCAAAATTTACACTATGTAAAAAATAATTCATGACAACAGGTTTACAGTAGAGTAGAAAATATTCAGATCTTTACAAACAAATTTATAGTTTGGGTGTTCAGTCTAGATGCTATTAATTCCTTTTGCATTAACAGGAAACATTAAATGGCTCTGATTTATAGCAGTAGAACAGGTTAGAAATCTGCAAGGGATGAATTAATTATTTCTGGAACTAGACTGTAAAACACTTGCCCAAGCACAGATGAGTAACATCCCAGAAAAAAAAAGATACAAATGAAATTAAGGGACAAAAAAGACAAGCAAATACTAATTGTCTTATTACAATTTTCCTCAGTACTTTGTAGCAATACTGTAGTTAATGAAGGAACTTGAAATATAGTAAAAAAAAATCTAATTTACAAAGAATAGTAAGATCACCACTAACATTAGTTTACATTACTGATCCTTTCAAATAAATCCAGCTTCTCTCCAATGACAGAAAATGGCTTGATTAATTGAAATGCACAACATTTGACGGTTTAATTGCAATAGTTACTTAAGTGTTTCCATTGGGCCAAACTATTTTTTGTTCAAGGCAATTTCTATAGCTCAGATAGCCTCAATAGAATTGTGTACAGTCTCCCCATGGACTGGGGTACACAACATTTTCAAGAAGCAGGAACAATCTTCAGTGCAATGAAGTCAAGTGCAGACTATGGGTGATGCAAACATATCTCGTAAATATTTTAACAAGCTGGTTACATTCTTCTAGGTAGCTCCTGAAGATGGGGGGGAGCTCTTGACATCTGTCAGTCACCTTTACAAAACTGAAGATTGCAGTAATCAGCACGTGTTGTCTTAGAATTTCTTATCAACAGCCCTCTTGCATATTTATTCAGAGTAAACACATAGTAAAATCATATATTGTAAGGTAAAAAGCAGTTAACAGCAGTCCTGGTATCTTTCTCATTTTGACATTTTAGAATTTTGTTTAAAAAATATTGCTCCCAGAAGCAATAGCTTAACTAACTACAGTGTGTTTGTTTCAAAACAATCTGTTTCTTTTTTGATCCAAGGAGTAGCACAGCCAATTCTATTGTGCAAGATGAATTACAACTGTGATCATCAAAGAGCTGTTGCTGAGTCAAGTTGAGAGGACTAGAGAGAGGAGTAGAACTTCAGTGTGAGATTGGAAGAAGCAATATGCTGGCTTCCAGGAGTCACAGACAGGGGGAAATGATGAGTGGGTGAGTGGGACTAAGAGGAATAGCATGGTTTTGGCACTCTGTCTGAAAGTGGAGGATAGCAGTGAAGAGCCCCTTGCTCTCCCTCTTGTCCAGCCCCAGTGGTCTAGGAGCTGATGCAGACCAGTCTTATCACCTCAAAATGAAGTAAATAGCCCTCCCTATTGAGAACTTCCTTAATAATCTTATCTTCTTTTTTTTTTTTTCCTTTCTTTTTTTGGATTAATGGGATGGACAGTGAGGAATAGCCCATGTTTTAGTTCTTAACGATCAAGGGGAATACTGGGGTGAAGAGAGGAGACCTGCACTGCAGGGATGGAGCAAGCAGTGAAAAGAGATTACAAAAACCTCTTTAGCAGGAACAGAAAAATGTTCAGGAAAGCAGTAGGAGTTGAATCAGTCTATACTCACCTTCTATGGTGTAGGAAATATCTTTCTGTTCTGTCCTTTGACCAAACTCTGTTGAATATCCCTTTTCAGCAATGATGAAAAACTAAAGAAGGTAAGATCCATTTCCATAGTTTCTTTGGAGGGACAAAAGTGATTTGGCATTCTAATGAGTTTTGATATATGTTTGAAAAATAATTTCCTACACTCACTTAACTAGTAATTCCATTGTTTGAAATTTTAAGAAATGAAAGATAATTACATCGTCAAGAAAAAAGAATATTATGTACTTTTTGTATATAACTTCTTTTCGTCTATGAAATTCACTAATTCATAGACAAAAAAAATAAAGATAACAGTTTTCAACATTTCACAGAAGGAAAAACAAAATTTAAATGTACGATGATTTGCTCAAGGCCACAAAAGAGGCCCTGACAAATAGAAGATTAGAAGTCAAACTGTCCTAACAATTAGTGATGAAAGCAAAGCATTCAACTCTTGAGAATGTCCTATGGTCTCTGAGCATACGGGTAATTTACATATACTGATTAGTGAAGAAGAAAACTCTTCCTAACATGATCATAAACTGTGTCACAACTAGAGAGCCGTTACAGTAAAACAGTAGTGTATCTGTTGTTTAAACAGTCACACAAAAATAAGAATTTCAATTTCCATATATTAATTTCAGGCTGGACCCTAAATGGGTGACCAATCATTACTTGCTGCAGATCAATCACAGACAAAGCAACTGAAATAGCATGGAGGCAATACAAATTTGGAGGTAATTTTTTGAATTTATTGAGAAACGTGATAATGGTTAATAATAACTTCTGCTACACAGCAGACACTTTTTTAGAAAGTACTCATTTTGTAATGAACTGTACATGTACAAGAGTGCCATTTTCTGTGGTCTCTGAGATAAATCAAGTTCATACACATCAATAAAACTGACTGATGCCAAGGGAAATCTGACACAGCTACTTGTTTTCAGCTCTTGTAGGTGACTCACAAATAGTAATACAGCCACAGATCAGCGGTCAATAAAATAACTGTATTATCTTCTGAATAATATTCAAATCAGTGAATAAATTCCTGGTTTAAATTCTCCTTTTTTTTTTTTTTTAAGAAACTATAGAGGAATGTCTAATTAAAAAACGTGAATTAACTGAAATATTTGGACATTTAATGCTCCATAGATTTCACCTTTCCAAATATTTATTTTATTTTTATTATAAGGAATTCATGTATACTTCTTTAATGAGGAGTGCTTTTGCCACAGCTCTGTGACAGAGCAAATGATAAATTTCACCTTGTGCTCTTCTATCAGTAAAGATGGTGATCAAGCCCTGAGCATAATTTTCTTCATCTCTGGGGCCCACCCTCTCACCCAGTATTTTTTTTCTACTCACTCAGCATAGCAAGCTGTAAATGAAAGCATCCTGAAAACAAAACAAAACATATTTAAAAAATAAAAATAAAAAAGAGAAACAGTGCTCTTTACTACTTCCTCTGTAGCACGGCCCCCTGGGTACCTTTGAGAGAAATATTCCTAATTTTAATGGAGAAAGGTAACAAATTTTAATGACTTTGGAGTACTGACAGAGAAATCTTCTTTCTTAATTACTGTAATGTGGAGTCAAACTTGAAATTTAAGACAGGCATTGGTTTCTAACAACAACAACAAAAACATAAAAGAGACTTGTTATCAAAAATGTCAGGCCATGTAAAAAGAAGTTTTGAACAAAATAATCTGGGCACTGAAAAGGAAAATTTTCTAGGTAACTGTTAGTAAAAAACATCAAAAGTGCTTTCCATTGTCATGTTTTTCTTCTTCTGTTAGCTCATCAATTATTTTCATGTTATTTACAGAGGCAAGAACACTGTTGCCCCGTGAGAAGTAGTACTATACCACTTTTAAAAATGGCATAGTGTGTGTTTCAGGACTAAATTCCTCTCACAGGTAAGTTGAAAAGTTGTTTAACATTACCAAATCTAGGCTTATAAGTCTTTTTTATGTGAAAGAAAAACAGAGGAACACAGAAAGTCTGCTATCCTTGCAAAGGGATCAGAGAAAAAAAAAGTCAGTATAGGAAAATGAAGGAAACAAGCAGAAACAGTTGAAGAAAGACTTTAAATTTGGAAGTGGCAGATAATAGGGAATAGAAAAGGAGTGTCAACGATTTATCGGTTGGTTCAGCCTGGTTCCATGATGGGTGGGGAGAACCATGGACCCATTCCCCAAAAAACGGAAAGAGGGAAAATAAAAGGAATATGGGTAAGAGGAGGAAAGCTAGTTTACTAAATAAGTTATCAGAATGCAAAATCACACAATATAATATATAATTAGAATTGAAGCTAATATATCAAATAAAATGAGAGAGTGTCTGAAAACTGAAGGCCTTTCACTAGCACTGAAGGAAAGACGGCTAGGGAACACCTGCTGCTGGGTCAGTCCAAAAGGGAAGGAGCCCGTACCTTGCTACACATGAACAGTTTTTAATCTTTTGCTCTGAGCAGAAAGCAGAAAAACACAAAGCAATGCAAAGTCTTCTGGGGTATGGAGCTGTTCTTCTCTTCTGAGTCAGGTATACCCAGAACTATCAATGATCCACGGAACTGGAGCATTAACCTTTTCACTCCCAATGCACTACATGATGTTATGACATGGAATACCAATAATAAAAATCATAAAACTATGACAGAGTCATTTGAATATACAAAGCACTTAATCTTATTGGTTGGAACCTAGGGTTAAAAAGAAAAATCATTTCCGAACTAGCTGTGATAACAAAACCCATGGGAAAGAAGCTACGATAACTGCTGTAAGACTTTATGTCTCCATTCCTTAATGATTTCTCCCATTGCCCTCATCTTACTCCTTACAAAGTGTGAACTAGGTTTAATTCTCATTCTGATTATGACTAAAACAAAATTAACCTTTAGAAGCGAGAAAATAAATGAAAGATGTGGAATGAAACATGAAGTCAAACAACCATAAACCATTCAATCAGCAAATAAATATGTGGCAGACTCACCTTTGTCTGGCCAAATGGATCTACTATGAGGTTTGGTTACATAATATATTTACATTGAGAGTATTATAGTATGCACACTCATATATAATACAACTGTTATAATTGTTATAACAATAACTTTAAAAATTATTTATGAGAAGTGGCAACTGAAGGTAGAGTTCTGTCTACTTTTCTGTATAAGAGCTGCAATTGAGAAGGAGACTAGGAATTTCTATTCCTATTCTTGTCAAAAATAACAGACAGTGTGAGAAAACACAACTCAAAGTGACCATAGAGCTGAATGAAGTTTTCACTTCAGACTTTCAAGAGCTATACTTATCTCTTGGAAAAGGGATGTACTATTCTCTTAAAAGCCCCTATAAGAACAAGTACACTAGATCTCTTCCCATATTTTATAGGGCAAATATAACCTGAAAAGCATAGTTGATTTACTCCTTTTGACTTTCACCACTTTATTATCTCCTAAAAATATACTGCTTGACAAATTATATCCTTGACCTTTTCATAGTAAAGCATCTTTGTATGTCATAGGAATATTAAAAGCAAAGCATATTCTACAGTTAGTACAGGTGAACACATAATTGATTTCTTAAAGTGTTTCATGTGTCCTTTCAAAGCTCTTGCTGTTTCTTCTCCGTAGATTATGAGTGGCAAGAGTACCTCTACATGTAAGTTATTATATGTGTGTATCTATTTGTATAAGTTACTGATTAAATAACAGATCCTATAATTATTTTAAGTCTAGTTTTAATTTGATTGGTTTGCATTTTTTATTGCTTTTGTTCCATAGCCATTTGACGTTGCTATACAGTGTCGCTGACTAAGCAAAACTTTTTTCAACCATTTAATGCTGTTGAGTATTATTTGTACACAGCATGAGTTGAACTGATCCAGAAACTCAGTATCACTTAAAAAATTACCTTCAGAATTTTTAATTTATCACTAATTCATGAAGAAAAGGAAGAAAGTCCTTTTTAAGAGGTATTTAAAGACTGTTTTTTCTTTCTTTCTTTTTTTTTTTTTTTGTTGCCATTTTTTATTGAGGCCAAAAGAAACTTGATGCATGAGCTTTTAGAGAATAACTTATAATTCTCAAAAAAAAAAAATTCTTTAATTTTATAAGCATCTTTGTGATTCTTACACATTTAACTTATGTGTATTTGTGTCTTCCCACATCTTTTTGAATTTTGAGGAGCTTCAACTTTTGTGCTGGTTTGGGTTTACTTATGGTTTTGATTTACTGTAACCAAACATAAGATGGTGGCGATTCAATGATACATAGGAAAAAAAAAGAAAAAGGAGATTCAAGAAAAATATCATCCTGTATTAATAAGTACTGAATTACCTTGCATATACAATATCATCCCAGTCAGTCCAGGATTAAAGTCAACTAGAATCACCTCAGCTTTATTAGTTAATAAATCAGTATTTCCAAACAATTTCTGTAATTTAGGAAACTGTATTTTTATACAGATTGAAATATATTTGACAATATTTTTAATTGGGATTCTTATAAGTCTTTATAAGAGCTCTGATACCAGTATTAAAAATTTTTCAGATTTGCATTTTTAGTTCATAGCATGATGTTATCTGATTTTCTTTCTGTTTACTTTGGGTTACAGAAAACTTACAACCATTTTTAAGCTCTGCTTTATACATGTATAATTCATTACAAGGTATTAAGTAATAAAACACTTTAGTATCTCAGCATACTCTGATCCATGAGGGAGCACTGAAAAATAGAAATGCTGAGTGCTATTTTCCTACAAAACTTCAACTGCATATATTACCTTAGAAAAGATTTTAGTCTGTGAAGCCCTTTGAGATGAAACAAAAGGCCTATATCTATGTGTTCAACACATCATATAAATATTAAGCAATTGCTGTACTACTCAATGCTGTCAAAACATGAATGTAAACAGGTCATTCTCTGTTCTATGTGATTATGCAATCATTAGAATTAACCATTATGAAAATTGATTTTGGATGCTTTAAAATAAAAGGCGTAAATTATTTCATCAAATCCTGTTCCTACTGATCTTGGACATGTTAATCAACACATTATAGCTGTTCATATGGTCTGCTGAAAAGTGAGAAAATACTTTTCTGGTGGAGCATTTTAAGAGAAATAATAAAAAGTGCTTCTGGTATAAAGCACCTTAATAATAAACCTTATAATTAAACTTTAGATGTGACTTCATGTTTTGCAAACATTTTTTAAAATGTACTCTGTGCAGTAATGCATAAAAAAAAGATATAACTATTTCTAGGTAGGAACTAAAGCTCAGGTAGACTATGTGGATCCCAAGTGAACTGCTTATTGACTGAGGAGAGACTCACTTCACAAAAATATTGCACTTGTTATATATAAATGTTTTTACCTTTTTCCATTTGTGCCATTGACTTCCTTTGGTTATGCTGACAAACTTTGCTAGCTCATCAAAAGAAGATAACTTTCTGCAAAGAACTTATAGCAGTTTTCTGGTATTTTAAGGGGGTGTACAGGAAAGATGTAGACAGACTCTTTATCAGGGAGTGTGGTGATAGGACAATAGATTTGAACTACAAGTGGACAGATTTAGATTAGATATTAGGAAGAAATGCTTCACGAGGGTGATGAGACACGAAGACAAGTTGTTCAAAGAAGCTGTGGCTGCCCAATCCCTAGGGGTGCTAAATGCCAGGCTGGATGGGTCTTCAAGCAACCACATCTAGTTGAACGTGTTTCTGTCTATGGCAAGGACCTTTAAGGTCCCTTCAAACTCAATCCATGATATGAAATCACATGAAAACAGTATTTCCCTGTGGTGGAATAGAATCATAGGATGGTTTGGGTTGGAAAGGAACTATAAGATCATCTAGTTCCAACTCTTCTGCTATAGGAAAGGATGCTTCACTCTAGAGCAGGTTGCTCATAGTGCCCTCCAGCCTGACTTTGAATGTTTCCAGGGAGGAGGCATTCACAATCTCACTGGGCAACCTGTTCCAGTGTCTCACCACCCTCACAGTAAAGAATCACTTCCTATTATCTATTTCTGTAAATATTTGTTGTCTAAATCTATCCTCTTCCAGTTTAAAGCCATTTCCCCTCATCCTGTCTTTACTTGCCCTTATAAAAACTCTCTCCCCAGCTTTCCTATAGGCCCCTTCAGGTGCTGGAGGTGACTATAAGGACTCCTTGGAGCCTTCTCCAGGGTGAAAAGCCCCAGCTTTCTCATCCTGTCCTCACTGGGAAGGTGCTACAACGTTGTCATCATCTTCATGTCCCTCCTCTGGACCTGCTCCAACAACTCCATGTCCTTCTCAAGGGGAAGACAGTTGGGGAATCCAGAACTGGATGCAATACTCCAGGTGAGGTCTCACGAGACTACGGTAGAGGGGCACACATCCCTCAACCTGCTGGTCATGCT
>VXAB01009724.1:262-250304 GCA_013399175.1 Odontophorus gujanensis
CGCCGCCGGCGCACCCGGAGGGCACGTGGCTGAGGACGGACAACTCGCTGCACCTGCAGTCCCGCAGGCTGTCCACCTCCTCGCTCTCCTCCACGGGCTCCTCGTCTCTCCTGGAGGACTCGGAGGACGACGTTCTGAGCGACACGGAGGGCAGGAGCCAGGGTATCGTGCACCTGGAGCGCGGCGAGGATTCCAACCAGGTAGGGGGCGGCTCGCAGCCGTGGAATGCGCTGCCCTGGGTGGGGGGGGAGCTCGGTGACCGCGACCGACGGCGACGACGAGGGAAGGAAAAAAGAGGGGCATGTGGTGAGATGGGAATGGAGGCTTGCGCTGAACAGCGCTCAGCGCGCGGAGCTCGCCCACGAGTGCCGAGCTCCTGGTGGGGGCCATCGAGCACCCTCGTTTGAAAAGGCCGGTCACCCGGCTAGGTGCGGGAATCTGCGCTTTCCTCCTTCCAGGCAAACTCTGGGAAACTCCTGGCGTGGGTTGGTAGCGGAGCACTGCACGATGTGCGTTACTGCTTCCATTTTCAAAGTGCTTCTTGATGTTGGCTCTTCTGAAACCCATCAGGTGTGCTTGGTTTCCTGTGGAAATGGGCTTGCCGTCCCAATAATTTTGAGGGGGGTTTTTTTTTCCTTTTTTTTCTTTTGGTTGTTGTGTTTTGTTTTTCTAGCCTCTTTTGTTAGATCTTCGAAATAACATTTTTCCTGGCATTTACCAGCAGGGTTATTCTTATTTTTCTTTTTGTCTTCTCCAGTCCTGGAGTCTTTGGCTGTCAATTTTTTGAGCTGCTTCTTGCTGTGAGCATGACAGGAGATAGGGAGGAGCTTGGAGTGGGTAGAATGCATGCTTTTGTCCATCCTGGCAATAGCACATTCTTCTCGGTAAATCCTCTCTGTAATTTGGCAGCTTTCATCCATGAAGTGCGCTTTTAAAAGCGTCTAGTTAGGTGTTTTGTTTTTTTTTTTTCCGTGACTATTAACATGTATTTGCCTAACTGCCTGTAATGGGCTTCCTGGGGGTTTGTAAGTGTAATACATAGCTGTAGCGAATTCCTCCTCCTGCCTTTACTGAGACCATAACTTAAATTGTTGTTCTACTGCCAGCCCACTGGCACTCTATTGTTCTCGAGCAGAACATAAGTTTTGAAAAAAATACATATGCAAGAAGTAATGCTGGTTGTTCGAGATACCTCCAGCTGGACCTTTCTCATGCTAATTGTGGGTTTACTACTTTAGAGGACACATAGTACAGGAACTAAAATGTTGTGCGCAATATTGGCTTTGTTTGCATCAACTTGGGGGGGGAAAAAAGTTTTGTACTTTGTCATGTTGTGTTCCAAGAAACTAGTAACGACGTGACTTAATTTGTACTTTCTCTCCTGAGATAGAAACTGGTGTGTGGAGGGAAATAACTGCTATTCTGTCACCGATTGACTTTCTTTTCTGAGCTATGTGCTGTGCTAGCAGGGATTTTGTGGAAGTAGCCTAAGGACAGAAATTAAAGATGGAAAAGAGCTGTTGGATCCTTTGACTCAACAACCCTGCTATTGTGGTGGGCGAGTGGGTGTGATAATGAGCTGCGTGGAGGTAATCCTGAGCTGTACCTGTGGTAAATACAGAGCGAGAGTTTACTGGGAACAGTTAAGCTATACAGAGAATGCTGGGGTGGCATTATAGCATCTGTTAACTTGTCTATGCACATAAATTAAAGCAAAAACTGTTATTCAGGTGAGAAACTGAGCTGCTTCAAAGTTGCTTTTGCATTTTGGAAGACTGATATTGTACTGAGTCCTCAATCATTTGTCTGCATCCTTCTCTGTAGTTCTGTATGCATGTATCTAAAGCATACAGCATAAGTGGATGTGAATGGCATTGATTTAATCTAAATTATAGAAGGCTTCTAGGCACTGTGCAAAATTGGAAAGGGCTCTATTCATCTTTTAATGGTAAGAAAAGGAAATTTTAGAAGTGAAAAAGGCTTTACAGATCGCTCATAGATGAATAAAAATTGCCATATAACAAATATTTTTAAACTGAAAGAATGTCTTATTTATTTAGGTGTATGAGAAATTGAGACCTTTAATGGTATTATGAAAATTCAGCCTCAGAAAGGTTCTTGCAAGTTTCTGAAGTTCAGTGCAGTTTCAGGGTTTTTTTTTTGTTTGTTTGTTTTCTTTTTGTTTTAATTTTTCAGTACTTAAGTATTCACAGCTGGGAAAGTGTCCATAAGGGTCAAAATAGTTTTCCACACCTGTAGGGATGATGGGATAAACTGCCCCCCAGCAGCCTGCATTCTGGTGGACACCTGTGTCTCGTTACTGTTTGTGCAGCAAGTTGGCAAGCTGGGGCTTGTACCTAGGACTCTAGAACTGCAGGGCTAAGTGTCAAAAACAATGATGCTGCATGAATAAATTAAGTGAGCTAAATCTTTAATCTGCTCAGTGTGTGCTTGTGTAGTTCATCCTTCCCTTCCTTGCTATGGTACCCTCTGAGAGCTTGGATTCCAGGAATCTGCCCTTTTTCTTTTAGTAATACACCATCCTTCATCTCAAGTGGCTGCTCTGGGGGCTGGAGGTTCCTGCAGGTGACCAGGACACACTGGTTCCTGTGGCTGTTGTCTTTTGGTACTTGGCACTACTCTAAATCTACCAGCCCTGTGTTTGGTTGTCCAGTCTCTACAGATACCGTTTCAGTAGAGAAACAGTGGGTAATTAACATGCCAAGTACTTGCTTAGAACCTCTGTGGGGTTGGCTTTGCAGGACGCATCTTTTCTACTATTAATCTTGAGGGAGGATGAGTAGATGTGTGGTTTTTTTTTTAAATGGAAGGCTTTGGACTCTAGGCAGGCATGCCCCTAGAAGAGTAACTAGAAATTTTGGGATAACGAAGGATGTTTTTGTATTTTAAAGGTCAGCTTGTACGTTTTATTCGTGTCTATTACTTCAGCATTATGTATTTTAATGGGTGAAGGTTCACTTTCAGAGAGGAATACAGATCAGAGATTCTCTACAGGAAATTGCAATGGAAATGAGCCAAACTTTTGGTGGTCTGTAATTTATGGAAGACTGTGACGTATTGAAGTTTTCCCTGTAGTAGAATTTCTTCCGATGCTTCTTTGTAAGTGACACAGAACCTGACACCCTTTGACATAGCTCAGACCAGGGCTTGCAGGACTGCTGCTGAGCTCTCAAACCTACCAGAGTCCTCAGTGCTGCAGAGGAATCTTGGAAACTTGCCTAGGTCTTCAACTGCAGGAGCAGAAGTTCTGATAGCGTTCTTGTTATCAGGGCTTCAAGGCTTCCATCTGGAGATGCGGAAAATTGAGACCTGAGCTGAAGGAAGCCCTCCCAGGCTTCTTGGCTGAAGGCCTCTCTGCTGTTGACCTGGAGCTTAATACTCAGGTGTGTCTTCAAAATGTTGCGTGTCCTCGGGCTACCCGTGCGTGGGAAACACAGAAAACTGTGCAGGCCCTTGACGTGTGTACAGGGCTTGCTACCTGCAAGTTACCAGGCCTTGAATCCTGGGACAGTAAGCCTTGCAGTGCTGTTCCCAACTGCGCCTTGGAAGAGTCTCTTCTTGGAAGCTTGCTGGGCAGACAGAGCTCTCTCAGAGCCTGAGTGACTCAGTTAAGCATTTCACAGAGTGTTCTGGCATGGATCGATTGGCACATTGTGACAGCATTACATTTTGCATATTACTGAGTGCGGTATAGGGGTATGTCCCCAGAGTGCTGGGCCCTTGGTGGAATAGTGGGTTCTTTGGGAATGATGCCTGACAATTACAGTGCAGATCTAGCCTGACTCTGCAGGGACTAAATGTTGTTTGCATCTAGAAGGCTGACTTCTGAGAGTAAGTCAGCAGGTAGATTTTATGTCTAGTCATCACAAATTCTACACTTCATTTTGCAACTAGTAAGTGACTTTGGAAACTAAACTGCCCTGTCTCTCCTGGAGGAGGGCTTCTCTGGCAGCAAAGGGTTAGAATTGTGGGAGAAGCTGGTTCTGCTCCTATTGCCTGAGCTGAGAAGTCACTATTCCTGCTGTCCTTTGAATTTAAGTGGGAAGTGTGCTTTTTCTACTCCTGCTTCCCACAATCTGGAAAGTTTATGTATATAGCTGAATCTTTTGGGAAAAGCTCCATTGGTCCATTTACAGTAATGAAGTGAATTCAAGAGATTTATTTTTGTCTTTGTTTGTTAAGCCTGGTTAGCACCTTCTCTGTTGGGACAGAGACTTTAAAGTGGCTTTCTCAGAGAATAAGCAGTGTGGTAATGTGCAGCAGTCTCTTTTCATTAGGATAGTGTTATTTCCAAGATAGAGGCATGCCAAACAAATCTATTTGTTCTCGTAACTGTGACCTGTCATTGCAAATTCCTGAATCGGTAACCATGAGAACAGCTGACAGCTCACTAGAGAAAGAGCAGTGCTGTTCTTGCCTGCAATGATACCAGTCCAGAAACTCTGGACAATAGCCATTAGGGTCACTTACTTGGTTTCTCCTATCTCCTCACTATTACTTTCAATAATAGTGAACATCTTTAAATGAAGAAATGTAGACATGTACACTTAATAAATACAGCCTGAAAGTTTCAAGTGTTTCAACTCAGGGGTGGGTTATGTAAGCTAATGCAGTAGAACAGAATTGTTATTTTTAAATGAAGAATGGGAATGAAGGGATGACACAAGTAAGACTGTTAATGGGTTTTTAGCCTACTTTCAAAGGAAAGATTGTGTAATCACTGTATCAATTTAATTTTAACAACTTCAATAGATTTCAGCTGACTCTGACAGTGGTGTAAGCATCCCAAAGTTTCCTTCATAGGTTCTTTAAAGTTCCATGAATGTCAGCGTCTGGATGGAGGAGATGAGCCCCAGGTAAGAGATGTGGAACTGTGAGGTGGACTGGAGGGTTTACGGCACAAGCTTATGAAGCATAGAGGCAACCTGTTGTTAAACTGGGAAGGCTGCAGGACAGTAGGCTAGTAGTTCAGTACACACCAGCCTCCATTAGTTTGCTAGTCATGGAACAACTCATTTTAACAGAATTTCAAGATATAAAACAATTATTTTTAAAAAATATAATAACAGACTTGCTACTGACATCTTCCTGTTACGTACTGGACAAATACAAGTGGATGGTTCTGTGTTGCTCTGATATTGGGCCACAACTCTAAACTGGGTGTCTTCTCTCAGTTTTAGGACAGCTTGTTCTCCACTGTACACTCAAATGGTGGAATGTATCTGAACATCAGCAGTGTCAGTTTTAGCAGTGACTGTTCATTAGTAATGTAGGAAGTGACTTGGATCTCAGTCAGATCAGTTGGAAGGCAATTAAATGTCTTATGAGTTCAGGCTTTCTCACCCTAGATACATCTGATAATACTGACTTAGAGGTTACAAAATTCTTTCAAATGCAATTCACCATTAATTTTCTTTCTTTCTTTTTTTTTATTTTGTATTTTAAATGATGTGCAGCTTGAGTATACTGTTTAAAGTTGTAAGAGCTCTGTTACAATTATTTTCTTATGGATCTGTATGCTATAGAAGGTTCTCTGTATGTACTCTTCTCTGGTTCAGACCTCCTCATGATACTTATTGCTCCTAGAAAGCAGGAAAGGAAGTAGTGATGGCTCCTCGTCATCAGGTGATATGTTCATATTTGAAGAAGTCACTTTTAAGCAGAATTTCTTAGGTTATCAACTCAGCAGAGTTGAAGACTTAGTTGTGAGGGCTCATGCTGGTCTGGCAAGAGATATACACAGTAGCTGTGGCAATAGTTCAGGAGTTTAGCATGTCTGTGTATTTTGGGGGTTTGTTGCTCTTCACTCATTTAAAATGGTTTGTGGCTGGATTGTTTCTATTGAACAGGTGGTGGGCAAAAGAGGTATCACAGGCAAAAAATAACCTCTCCACTCACATCTAAGATTATAATAAACAGAATGTGTTAAAGTAAAACAATTAGACTAAGTAGTAGCAAAATGATGCAGTTTAATACAGTTATTGCTTCTGAAAGCTGAGAATACAAATTGTATTTGTGTTGTGTTTTTTGTTTTAGGATTGGCTGAGAGGGGAAGGCTTAGCAGACCGACTTCACTTTGTGATGATTATCTATAGACGAGATGGCAGAAAAGGCAGCATTGTCCTTTCACATCTTGCAAGCAAACAGCAATCTTGTCCTGTGTTTAGCCCCAGTATAATGCCAGTCCCTCTTCTTTCTCTGTCAGTAGTTTCTGCAGATGAAGGGAGCCAAGGCAGAAAGAACTGACTTGTCAGTTCTTGTTAATTTGGATCTTGCATAGTGTGGGTTTAGATTTCATTTTTAAACTGCTCTTCTCAGCCTTCTCTACTAACAGAGCTTCCTCTAAAAATCTTGTGAGTTTGACAAGATGGCACTGTCTGTCCACAGCATAGCACACTGGGGAAAAATACCATTTAAAATAAACAGGAGTTAGTCTCTATCACTTCATTCTGTACGGTCCAAAAGCAGTAGGGAAAGTGAAGGAAAGGAGGAGAGCCACGCTCTCCCTCCCTCCAGTGTCAGACTAGTAAGCACTGGAATGTTATTGTTTCCAGTGTTTAACTGATTAATACTCGAGAGTAATGGGGAATGCTTTAGGGAATAACACATAGCCAGCAGCATTTGTGTGTTTTTATGTCTGAAAACTCTGTACTTCCCACAAGGAATGGAATTTTCTTTTCCTTTATAAAACACATGTCCGTGAGACTGATAGAAAACTACGTTGAACCCATCGTGCCTAGCTACTATCGCCTGTTGCTGATCTTTCCATTCCTTGGCAAGCTTGGGAAAATATTAACCAAAGACTATTTAGCAGCTAATTTGAAGCAGTGTCATAGACCTGGCACAATCGAAATTCAGAGCCTGGGACAGAATCTCCAAGCCAGTTGGTGACTGTAGGAAGCATAACACAGACACTGCTTTGTGGGAGCTTGGCTCAAACCCAGCATCCAGGAACACTACTTATCTATGGACTGAAATATCGAAGTGAGGTGGCATAGTGAATGCAAACTCCTTAAGCTGTTTACCCAAGCCCACTAGTACCGCCTCTGTTTAACTCACATTCAGTTTTAGTCTACTTTGTCGACCTTCATCATCCATGTTTGAACCACCTTGATAAGAAAGGCATGGTCATAGGTGATAAAGAGCGTGGTAAAGATGCATGTTATGTCTGTGTGTAATTGGTACTGATATCTGTATGATTCATCAGTCCACTGAATGAGTTACCTGTTCAACAGGAACCTGGGATGTTGCAGAACTGTGAGTAAGAAAGTTGGTGGTGTGACATAACTTGTTTTTTGCTGTGAGGCGTCAAAGGTGAATGTAAGCTACTATAGTCTTGATACCTGTTTCATATGTTAAATGATATCTCCTGTTCTAGTGATGGTAGGAAATCAACATTCATTGTCACTAAAGCTGATTCTGCCTACTGCTTTCTTCCACATTCTCACATGCAATGACGCAGCCTTAAGCTATAGCTGCTCTCGTTACACAGAGCTGCAATAGAGAATGTAGATTTTTGTCATGGTGTTTTTTCAAGAAGCTCAGTATGGTTGATAACACTGCATCAGTGATGTTTACTGTGGACAGTATGTCATATCTTTGCTCTACTTGATGCTTGTGTCCTCTGATGGAGTGCTGAACCAAATGTAGATTTCTAATTCTCCTCTTTGTGGTACTGGTGTTCCTCAATGTCTGGAGCTCAGCTGTGAGCTGTGGTCAGTCAGCCCACTCTTCAGTGGAACTTGAGGAGGCTCAGCTGTGCATGAGGCAGCTTTGTCCTAGCTTTGCCTTGGCCAAGAGGGCCATCTCTCTCAGATCCTTTCCGAGCACAGCACTCCTACAGGCATCCTCTTTAGCACAAGCATGTTAAATGCAGCAACCATCTCTAGTGCACTGTGGAAAGGCAGTGGAAACACGCTGTGGAAAGGCAGTGAGGATGAAGCACTTGTTGTGTCAGCGCCTTTCATTGTTTGTACATGTTCAGATACAGAATTACATTTGCACTAGAACATTGTCTTTTAAGCTCAAAACTGAGCACTCCAAATAATAATATATGTATATACATATGGAATTTATCATCTTGTTGTTGACTCTCATCTTTCAATGCATAGCTTACGGAATCATCTCTAGTTCTGTAATAATGTACTGTAATTGTGATACATTCAATGTAAATGCATGATGCCAGATTCTGTGATAAGCAGGTTTTTCTAATTCTGGCCTCATTGGCGTTACCATTTTTACTTAATTTACTGGAAATCTACAGTAAAAGCAGTTAATGTGTGTTATGTGGTACTTTTACCATGTTACTTCATCACTGCAGTAACAGCACTTTTGAAATTTTAATGAATTTATTTTCACAATCTGTTGCGCAAACTCCTTTAGTCATCTCTCCTAGGGAAAATACTGAAGGAAAGGTACGTGAATGTGAAAAATATCTGCTAAATTTGAAGCCAAATTTGAAGTGTCATTTTTTGCTTTTCTTAATACATATTGTTATCAACTGCTGTTGAGCAGTGTTCAAGCAGTGGAAGGTGCTGACATGTAACTGGTGTTTCATCCTTGCTTCCTTTCCACACTGTGTGCTGCACAGTGGACTAGAGATGACTGCTGCATGATGCCCACAGGAGTGCTGCTCTTGGAGAGGACTTCAGGCTTGGGGGCATGGCCCTCTTTCCTGGGCAAAGCTGATACCCGGCTTTGTGCACAGTTGAGCTCCACTTTGTTTGGAGTCTTCACAGCTGAGCTCTAACAGTCCCTTCTGTGTGCTATGCCCACAGTTTTCACAGATGTAATTTCCAAAGTCTAATGACTACTGTATATGAAGCTGAGGTTTTTAATAATTTGTTAGATTTGGTCGAGTTGGCTTTTCCTCTTCGAGTGGCTTGCTCCTGCTTGGAATGCTTTACTCTTGCCAGGCTTTATCTCCCTCCAGATTCAAGGTTAACAGGCTTCTCACAGGATTCATCAGTAGTGTGATCAAGAAGTATCATTTTTCTAGTGTTGGAAACAACTGAACTTTTTTTCATGGGAAATGTTCAGCAAACGTATTTTGTTTTTTGTTCTTTGATGCATATCTCAAGAGAATGAGGCATGTTGAAACAGAGAGACTTCTTGTGCTTTAGCAGCACAGGAAATCTGGGTTTTGAGACCCTAATCTTCTGACAGAGGCAGTGCTAGAGCAAAAGTTAAAAGGTGGTCTCTGTACATTTCACTGTCACTGTCTGCTTAAGTGGTGCACTGGTAGGATAAAATCAGCATGAATGGTGTTGGTGCATGCAGATTGGCTGTTCATTATCTTTGTGTGGGGTTTGAGTGGGTTGTTGGCTAAGTGCACTTGACCTGAATGTTCTAATCATGATAAACTCTGCTTGCTGTGGGCTCCTTCCTCAGCCCTTCCCACCCATGTGTTCTGTAGGAACAGCAGTGCTGGCTCCTCAAAGGGTCAGCGTTGCTCAGAGGAGAATGTAATCTGAAGAAACTGGGAAACCTTCCTACGCTCCAGCTTTCACTTTTCATGGTACAAAACGCTGAGTGTCAGAATTTGGGACTAATAACTGAATATGGTCTGCATAATCTTGCTCTGTGGAATTCAGTTAAGCAGTGTTTTTGCCTTCCTTGTGCTCATCTAGATAGCCAAAACAATTAAATCACAAGGTTCTTGTGGTCAGATACTGCCATTTTTGGAGTCCAATGAGAAAGTTTTAAGGTGAGGATTCCTGTCTTCTAGGGGCTTATGTCCATCCTTTGCTTGTCATGCCACCATGACTACTGAAAGCACTCAGCAGAAAAAATTAGGAAGCTGTGTTTTAAATACATCATGACAAACTGGCACTCTGGAGACTTTTGCCCTGATGATCTGTGTGGATTTCAGCAATAATCTGTCCCCAGTACCAGCTTCGTGTCTTATTTTCCCTGAAGTTTATAGTAAGACCAAAGAGAATATGCGACTGACTTCCTTCAGCAGTGAGATCAGGGAGAGAGAAAGTCCCATGCTAATGGCACTGCGCTGTTTGTGCTGATGTTGGTTATTCTCAGGTTCTGCTGCCTGTGTCTGGTCTGGCACAGAAGCTGCTGCTGCTTCGTGATTTCACGAGGCTGATGTAGGTGGCTGTGCAAGATAGAGGAGCATAGCTTGCAATTCTGTTGTTCAGAACCAATAGTATGAAGTTATTAAGCTTCATGGGTTGGGTTTTTGTGTCTCTTAATGTTCGGGTAGATAAACCAGGCTGTTTATTTTGTTGTTAGCTTCTTAATAGTTGACAGTTGATGTCTGTGCTTCTAAAGAAGGTGGGCTCTCCAGGATCTTGATTGTGAACACGTTTGTTTACCTTCAGGGCTGAGGAAACATGCTCTGTGTAGTGCTGACTATTGTTCAGACACCCACAACTCTTCAGTGCTCAGATGCCTCATTTCAGCCTTGAGTCACTGCTGCTTACGTAAGGTCTGAATTCAACTCCTTTTCTTAAGGCTATGTTATGGAAATTAAATAATTTCTTGTCTGCTGGGACTACCTGCTGCTGATATGGAGGAGGAATTCAACTTGCCTTGTGCCCTTCTGTTAACAGAAATTCTTTTGATCTTGTAGTTTTGCTCGAGGTGAAGTCATTCTCTTCCCCAGATTCCTTGCGTATTTCCAGTGCTGACTGGAAGCAGTATGAGTTTTGCTAGTCTTCGGGTTGCTCCAAAAACAAACAGCTATCTTGTGACCCAGATGGCCCTCCTGGTCCCCACCTTCACTAAATACCGCATTGTTCTCAGGTTCTATTTGTGGGCTCCTATCTTTTCTAAAACACTGGACTCACTGGTGTTTTCATGCAAACCCGAATAGGAATGCGAGTTTGTTTACTTGTTCAAAAAATTATTTCAACACAGTGTTTTGGAATAATTTCACAGTTACTATCTTAAAGCTCAGTTACTGCAGTGGTCGCTGAAGGATCTTTCCCCTAGGTAAATACCACACCCCGCTGAATAACAGTGCCCTATCACATGTTGACACTTGCATTCCATTCCAAAGGGTGGGCCTATTTGAACTGTGGAGTATATGATACGAGCAGCAGTAACTGTTTATGATTCTTTGGAGGAAAATGGAAGTGTGAGTTTGGAGGCAACAAAGGAGGAGAGGAAATAGTACTGGACTTTGTCTTGTGATTAGAAGAGCAGATGGTAAACTGTTACCAGTGTGTCTGATCTTGTTTTAACATGACGTATTTTTAGACGCTAATAATACTTTTCACTTAACACTGTACAGCTTCTTACTTGAGTCTTGCATGCCTTATTTGAGAACCTATAATGTAGTTTAGAAGCAGTAATTACTTACATCATTCAGCAATGTTCTGAAATATAGCTATTATAGTTGCAGGAGCTGTAGCAGAGAAAGGGCATGTCTCTGCACTAAGGTACTGTGGTGAAATGGCATTTTTATCTTTTGCAAATGAGTGTCCTGACACTTCAGGATACTGTAAGCTGAATTATCGCGACCGGAGAGCAAGAAGTTGTATTTAAACAGACTTTAAAAAGTGTCAGAAATGCCTTTCTGTGTATGAGCATAGAATCATTAAGGCTGGAAAAGACCTCTAAGATCTTCCAGTCTTATCATTCAGTTACCATCAATATTGCCCACTGAACCATGGTGCTCCATAGCTAGTAACTTTATGTGAGCTTGCACGTGGAGATCTTGAGCTGCAGCTGAACCTTGGTGTGAGGGACTTAACATTTATGTAACAAATGCGTCAGTATTTTTTAGGACATGGAAGTAAAGCACAGAAAAGGGCCAGGTTATCATTATTTACTGTTCTGCAGGACATAATTATCTCTTCACCGTTGATGGTTAGCATTCTTTGTGACTGCGACTAGAATTCCTTTGAAAGTATTGCAGCTCACTGACACTGGCATCAACCCAGTTCCATCTTGGTCTTCCGTGACTAAAGTAGACGGTGGTTTATAGATGTATGTCAAGGCAGTTTGAGTTTCCATTGTTACAGGTTGTTTTCACTGATGCCCCTGGAAAGCTCTTTTCCGATATCTCACTGGAATGCCTTATTTTTGTTGGAAATTGGAGCCATTTATTTGTGTTCATGCAAGTAGACATGGATAACAACAGACTGTCCTTGTGCTCTCTGTTTCCTATAGGAAAAAATGAATTATAACGCAATAGCCTTCCATAATTAGTATTAGGACCCACATATATCACTCATTCTTATGAGGCAGAATCTCAAAGGTGTATGGGATACAGCTTCTGTGGCCCACATGTGAGGACATTCAGTAGCATGGTAAGATCACAGGATGCATTCACTAAACAAAGCTGTTAGGATGAAGAAGGGAGAAATCTTTGATCAGTTATTAGAAGGCAAATCACTGCTGTTGGACAAACTGCAAAATTGTGGCTGGTGTGTTTAGTGGTGAGTGAGGAATTGTATGAAGGACATCCATCTTTTTTCTTTATTCTATCTAGAGGCTATTCTGTGGATAGTGAATTATTAAGGTGATAAACTGGTGGTGAGCCTAGGCTGGACACACAGGCTAGAGCGGTGTGTCTAAGTCAGCTTGCATCATCATAGCAAATGGGATGAATTGTGTGCTCAGCTTCCTTCCCGAGTGCCTGGAGCTCAGGCAGGGGAGATTAGCTGCTTGAAGTTACTTCCTGGCTTCTCACCCAAACACAATCTGTCTTGATGCTATACAGAAACCATGCCTGATTGATTGGCACTTGTAATACCTTGGGATTGTGCATATGTTTTAAGCTGGATGTCTTGATCTGTGTATAAAGATGTGTGGATGCATCTGGGTTTTAAATATTCCAAGCAGAATGAATATTTGGGAAACGGTAATTACGTGATCTCTCTAATAGGGTGCTAAGCTTTTTTTTTTTTTTTTTAAATCTAAAGAGTGTGGTTTTTCTAGTTGTTCTTGTCTCATGACTGATATCAATCAGTGATCCATGACTAGCAGAGAATTAATGGAGGATGGTCAAAGAATTCTGAAATTACCTAACTGGCATATAAAGTTTCTGAGGAATTAAACTGCAGTTGTTTTGGAGGTTAAGAAAGATTTCTTCCCTTCTGCCACACCATCTGCTGAAGTGATATTTGATTTACAACAAGATTATTCTGGGTGATGGACAGCTTAGATAAATTTCAAATGTCTACACTCTGAAAGCAGATCGACTTTTAGGAAATTTCTGTGTACTTCTTGAATAATAATGTTTCAGTTTCCAGCAGGACTGATATTCTAACAGAATGTCTCTTGCACAGTTTTGCTCAGCAGGGAGAGGTGGCCGAACTCTGTCCTGTTGGAGAACTAGTGTCTTCCAGAGCAGAGCACAAACTGTGGAAGTGGAGATAGTGGCCATGGTAATCTCATCCCTCAGAACAGCAAATGTTGACTTTTTATTATTTCAGTTAATCGTATTGCCCCTTAAAAATGGGCTTCTACAAAGTGCCTGTGATAAAGTAAACAAAACCTAATTCTTTTGGCTTTTGGCCTGGGAGTGACACACAGACAGTAAATATCTTAGTTAATGAACAGAATGCAATAGCTGTGGAATCGTCAGCGGACTGTGGCTCTTGGTTCTGTTTGCAGAGTGACAAACAGCACTTCCACTGTGTTGCACTACTTTCTGATTTGGACAAGACCTCTCCTGGAACTAGAAGCAGAATCCAGCTGTGAAGAGTGGGGTGTGAGATTTTGTGCTTCATTTTATTCAGTGGTCAGATGCTGTCCAAAAATTTATCTTGCTTTCACTTTTCCTGTAGTCCAGAGATAAGGAATATTGAACAAACTTACCAAGTATCCTGCAGGGTAGCAAGCCAAAGAATGTGTATGCATTTCACTGCATGACACGTGGTGAGGCGTGACAGAGAAAATGCAGGAACCTGAGACTTCTGTCTTGCAGCTTTGTTTCTGCTTATTGCATTAAGTGTTTCTCATGACTCTGAAGAATTAGCTCAGCCCATCTTGCCTGTGGTACAAACAGGAAACGAGAACTTTGCAGTTGGAGGATACACCTGCCGAGCGCTGCTTTGAGCAGCTGCGGCCATTACCCATGGTTGAGTGCAAAACCGGAAGTGTCAAGGGCTGCGTACAGGCTGAGCGTTGCTTTTCAGAGCTTTGGAGGCTGGATGGTGAAAGAAGCAGAGATGAAGGTGTAGTCACACTTTGCCTGGCAGCCTGTCTAGAAGTGCTAATCAGGGAGTCGCTGATGTAGCATGCTGACTGCTGTTCTTGAGGAGTACGTGTTTTCCTTCGCTGTTGCTCATTGGTCTCCCAGCTCCATTTGGCTCTCGGATGCTGCAAGAAGCTCCACTGTGTGAGAAAGCAGCACGTGTTAGTTTCTTGTGGGCTGTGCTGACTAAAGTGGGTACAAGGTCAGGGCTCCTGAGGAGTTTGTTGTGTGGGGATTGCTCTGTGATTTCCTTAAGCAGTGTAACGACATCCTAGGTTATATTCTTCAAGTGTCAGCAGACAACATCTGAAGCAACACTGAAGCTGCCCTGACAGAAGGCCAACTGCGGAGATTTGGACAAATTGTCAATTGATGTTGGTTTGCATCATGCCTCTGACAGTCTGAAGAATGAATGATGCTGTTTGCCAGCTTAGGGCATGGACTTTTCCAAGTAGGCCCTCGGGGCTCTGGGCTCTGAGCTGGGCAAGCTGTGGTGAATTACTGCTGAGCAACGTTTTGTTTTCAGGCCTAAATAGCTGTCTGTCTGGTGATGAATGTTTGCATCTGGGAATGCTATGTAGAGTAGTGTTTATTGTTTGCATCAGAAACCTGGTCACAGTGCACTGACAAGAGGAGGTGGAATACAGTAAACGCAGGGCTAAGTCATTTACTGTAAAAGCCTAACCCTACTGTGGGGGCTAAATCAAGTGATGCACTCAAACTTAGTTTTAATGGTTTGTGTGTTTGCTTATACCCTCCTGTCTGGACTTGCTTGGGAAGCATTCTTCTTGTTGGCTTGCACTTTCACCTCCCAGCCATTGAGATCTTTGTCTTGTTTTGTGATTCATGTCTGATTCAGATAAGTGGGTAGTAGACTTGGCAGCAAGAATCTCCTTAGTTTGAGGATTCCAGAAACCGTTAATAAGGGGCAAAAGCACAGAAGCTAGCTGCTGAATATGTAAACCAAGTGTCACGTACAGTAGAACTGGGTTTATTGTTCGGGGACTTTTTTTTTAATTGGCAAATCTTGCACCTTATTTCTCTGCACAGAGTTTGTGTGGGTATTGAATTTGTGTTCTTCCAGCAAACAAGGGAAATTTGCAGATGTTTCTCAACTTATTTGCTATAGTATGATGCCTTGTTAGGTCTTCTAATTTTTTCTTCAAATGGCACGTAATCCCAAGCCTAAGAGTTTTTATGGTCTGGACAGTAACTAGAAGTGATAATGAAATTCTGATAGACTGCAGTGAAAAGCTTTTGCTCAATGCTTTAGATATTTTCAAGTGTGTACGTGTGTATATAGGGTGTTTTTTTTTTT
This sequence comes from Odontophorus gujanensis, assembly GCA_013399175.1. NCBI lineage: Eukaryota > Metazoa > Chordata > Aves > Galliformes > Odontophoridae > Odontophorus > Odontophorus gujanensis. The sequence continues at coordinate 15,763 of VXAB01009724.1, forward strand.
TTTTTTTTTTTTTTTTTTAAGAAAAACAGGGCTAGTTATTAGTTCCTTGCATTAGGCATAAAAGCATTTGTTGCTTCAGGATCTGAATGTGACCAAGTTATCTGCGTGACTCTTCAGGTCTGCAAACGCAACTATACCAAGCCTTGAGCTGAAAGAACTCAGAACCCTCAGAAGACAAATTCTGCCACTGTAACAATCTTCTTTTGCTCAGCAGCTTTCATTACTTGTTGTTGTTGTTGTTTTAGATATAATATCATTCAAATCTCCCGATCACTCCATGAAATGAGGCTGTACGGTTGGCTGTCCCAGAGCCGCACAGTCTTGAAACTGTGAAGTCCCCCAACCTTAGATGTTGGCAGCTGTGAAGCTGCACCTGTGGCAACCTCGCTGGTTTGTGGGGAATTATGCTGATGATGACTTGCCTTGGTAGAATATTGCTGTTCATTGTTAAAGTGTAATCCTTCACAGGTTGTTATTATAGAACTGTAGTTGTTGATTACATTCTCACAGGAAGTATGTCTAAGTAAAGGTTATTTAATTAGACTAGTAATTATCTTGATTGTTGTCCACTCAGGAAGATTTCATAAGGAAGCATTTTATGATGGCAGGTAGTGCTGCAGTGAGACAGATGAAAACAAAGCATATTTCAGGCTAGCTTTAGTTCATTGAAATAATGTGGTTAGTAGCATTGGAACTATTTCCAGCTCTTTGTGTATATGCTGCTCCAACATATCAGGTGAAAGCCACTGCAAATAGTGGCAATCAATACTGGAAACAAAATGGAATATATTAATTTCATTTTCCAAATTGGATGAAATAGTTGAGTGGAACAGCATGAAGAATTAAGCAAACAAAACAAACTAGCTTTTGAGCAAACTTCAGTTCTAATAAATTAAGGGGAGTGAAACAGTAAAGGATTTTGTAGATTATTAACTCGGTTTTAAAAACTTCAGTTCAATTTTAAGTAAATATATATGCAGTTGTGTAAGTGAAACATTCTGTGAAACATACACAGAGCTCAGAGGGAACTGGTCTTAACAAGAGCTGTTTGCAGGGCTGGCCTGCCACTTGTTCACATAGATAGCTCTGAGAGCTCTGTGTAGTCACATCGACTTTGTGATGATTTATGTGACTCAGAAAGAGTAATAGGGTCCTAACGTGAGACCCAGGAAGGAAGAAACAACGGAAGAGAAAATCATGGAGGAAAGGTGAGCCACTGGGAATGAATAATACGGCATACAGGGAACTCAGAACTCACACCCTTCTCAGTAGCACTTCCTTTTGGCGTTGGGTCCACTATTTAGAAGGCAGTTTCAGCTGATGCATTCTTAGGTGTTGCTTTTCCAGTCACTGCTGTTATGGTTACTCTGTCCTTATAAGAGGCCAGCAGCCATCAGTCACCTCACACACTTGACAAGCTTGCTGACTTGCACTGGATTCGCTGGGACTGCCAAGCAATGTATTGCAGTGCTTTTGTGATTTGGATGCGTGGATCTCAGAGAATTATTTTGAAATGTGTAGTAACCTTCTGGTTATTATAGTTTTCTAAGTCCCTGTGGGTGATCCTTGTTCCATGTACGTGTTGGTGAGGCAGTAGGCAGTGGCACCCACAATACAGGTCATATTTTAACCCCTATGTGCCAGAGCTGTAGAATTTAGCTTAAAAGAATGGTAGATGATGGTGACTAACAATTAAGTGTTCTTTTTTTGTAGCCTTTTAGGAAAAATTATAACAAAATTTCTCACTATCCTTTTGTTTCTTGCTGTCATAATAGCTCTTTGTAGGCTTGTGTAGGCTTTGTACTAGAGCCGAGAAAAAAGGCAGCAGGATCTTGGATAAAGAAACTACTGAAAGTGTCCTGGAAAAAGGTTGCAGGGGTTATTGTTAACTACTGCATAGCACAACTTTCATGAAAACCTACCAGCTCAGGCAAGAAACTACTGCCCTGCCCTACTGATGATAGAAGCATGAACGTAGGGGCCCTATTAATTTACTGTTTCAGTTTACTTCTGATCTTTAACTCACTGTAGTTTTAAATAACATTCTAGGATTATTAGAAGTGATGGCATTTTTTTAAAAATCTTCCCATCCCCCTACCTTTCCACACCTATTAGTTTAGATGTAATTGGAATGTTTTTATTTGTTTCAATTAGGACTCTGTTCTGCAAATTCCTGTTTATACTACCTGCTTGTCAATACTTGCCTCAGGGTAGTTACATGTGTGGTAGCTGTTTGCAGAACTGAAGTGTTTGTTTTTTTCTTTTCCCTTTATGATGGAAATATAATCTCTTTCTCTTACAGACAGGTTCAAGTCTCTGTCACCTGTACCCTCAGGTCAGAACAGATCTGTCCCTGTGGTATTTGGTATATGCTCAGTGGGAGACTTGTGTTGTTCTATACAACCCCTAAAACAGCATCAACAAAGAAACCCTATACAGATAAAGGAACACTCTCAGCAGACTCCACTTACCTATTCAGTGATCTGTTACCTATTAGGATGTTACAGCCCTTCTCCTGAAATAGTGACAGTATTTCAGGAAAGGAGATTAATTCTTGTGGATACTCAAACCTGATCCAGAACACCTCAGAATGAATGAGGCTGCTTCCAATAAACGTAGTGGGGTTTTGCTTAGCCATATCCTACTGTTGTATGGAGGCAGAATTGCGATGGCTGTGCTTCTGCATAGTTGTAATGTATGAAGCTGTGCTCTTATTGTGACAATATACCTGGGGGAAGCTGTGCTTCCCAGGAACCAATGGCTTTGAGTTGCTACTCATCTTTCATTCTCAATGGGATAGGTGAAATGGCAACAGCAAACTCTATCCAGGGTTGAATAGCCTGGAAAACCTCAGCCACCCAGTATGTTGTCCATGCTTGTCAGTCCTAAAACAGTGAGTGAGTCTGCTGCACACTACATGGAGATATACTTTCCTTCATTGCTGTGCTTCAAATTCAGTGATTCAAAAGAGCAATCCAAATAACAGCACAGTTCAGTGTCAGACACCAAGCCACAGTCCTTTGAATGCCTTGTGGCTTTGTTACAGGGATTGATTCTTTCATTCTCTTTCACAGCATTTTTGCTCTCTTGCTACTTAGCTGCTGTTCTAGTGGCACAGCCTGTCACATTCTCCTTAGCAGAATACTAGCTGTTGTCATCTTCCATATCCCACATCTTTCATTGCAACATCTCTTATTGTGTGTGTATATGTATATGGATGTGTTGGTTGCAGTTCACATAGATTCAACATATTACCATTCTTTGAGTCATTTATGTTTCTCACCATTGCCCTTTGAAATGCTTTTGTCTTATTGTAAGGCCCTTGAATATCTTGATCTTGAGGCATTCAGACAGTCCTTGTACAGAGATCTAAATTCTTCCTCATACATATGTAAGTAGCACCAAACACTGAAGGGGAATCTAGAAGAAAATGGGGTTTAGAGAAATCCAGCCAAAGAAAATCAAGGAAAACTGAGCAGAAATCTAGAAGAAAGGGGACTGAAGGAGATAAGGACCCCAAATGCACATGGGCAGTGGCATCAATCCTATCTGCTATTGCAGCATGAAGCAGTGATTTGAAAAACACATGTCATCACTAACAAAGAGGAAGATCTTGCTTTAGAAATAGATGTGAGAAAGATTCCTCCTACAGCAGGCACACAAAGTTTTCATCTTCCCACTCACGCCACTGCTCCAACAGCCTGGAGCCCTGTTTGCATCCTCAGCTGAGTAAGGTTGGAGGCTGAAAGTTGCAGTAGGGAAAAGTGCATTTGCTGAACCATTGCCCAGGGCAGCACGCCCCACTGATACGGGGCTAAAGGTAATCCTTTCCCAGCTAGCTTCAGTCTCCTGCTTTCCTTGTTTTAGGGGAAAAGGGGTTGTGAGTAGATATAAAATAAATAATAAAAAAAAAAAATTGTCAGTCCTTCTTATTGGGCGAGTACCTTAAACATATTCATCCCAGGCAGCTATAACCTCAGCAGTCAAATTCCACTTGAGCTGAAGTTGAATTTGGCCCATTGTCTCTCCTTCACACCCACAGCACAAATAAAAGCTGCAGCTTTTGAGGGTTGGGTGGGAGGGAGGGGGTGGGAAAACCACTTGAAGAGTGTGGTGTTTCATTGACAGCTGACATGCATTCCTTGGAAACCTGTGCTTCTCATCACTTCTGGATATAGCAGTATGACACATCTTTGGGAGACATGATACAGTATGTTAGGAGTGGGACATCATGATGAGTACAGGATCTTTACAGAAGGGATATAGAATGCTGCTGGCTTCTGGCTGTGGGGTGGGGAGCCAGCAATACAAACCTGAAAACTGGCCTGGAATCTTCAAAAACTTCAGTTTTGGCAGAAGCTGTGTTCAGAGTGGTCATTTCAAGTCAGAGTTATGTCTACTCCAGTTGTGTTATGAATAACTTTGGGTCCAGTTTGTCTGTGGTAGAAACTGAGGCAAACAGAAGGGCTTCTTCTTGTCTGCTGAACGGACTACACAAGTCATTTTTAGTCTTTTCTCCTTGAATAACAATATTTATGTTGCTCTCTCCTCCAGAAGGAGGCTTGAGCTGCGTACAGCTGCTGTGGAGGTGTCTTTACAGTGTCCCTACACTGCATTTGGCCCTGTGCTAGAGCCAAGTTGCTGCTCAGCAGTGTGCTGTAGCAATCTGGAATGACTTAAGGCAAATAACATAAAGTATGATGCCGCAGGGGTGTATAAACCTGCAGAAGGGATTTATTAAACTGTAACTTAACTGGAGCTGGTGACATCTGTGGAGCTTCAGCAAGTACATCTGAGTCTTCATGATTCTCTAACAGACACAACGTTCTTTGAATGCTTCCTCTTGCTAGCACAGTGTGTTTACGAAAGTGCTACTGCTGCATGGGAAACTTGGATCAGACCAAGAGTGACTTCAGCTTGAACTGCTTTCAAAACCAAGATAAGTTAAATAGGAAAGCAATCTTATTTCGGAACAAGTGCTCCCGTATGGAGATTATATTTTGTCAGTTCAAGTTGCAGCATAACTTGAAGCTTCCCTGGGAAAAATTGAATCCTGAAAGTAAATATCACTTGCTTCTGTGAGTTCATATATCCTGCTGCTCGTGGTAAGGCAGCCTTCCAGTTTTGCCCTCACACAGTGACCAGTACTGCTGTAACTGGACAAATCTGGGGAAGGGCGTCCAGGTGAAAGTATGACCTAGAGAGCTACGTTTTGCCTGTGTTTCATTACTCACTGCCTCACTTTGTTTTGACCTTCTATAGAAGCACAGTGTAGAATATAGTAAAAAATAACAAATAATAAGCAAGGTACTTAAAGCATCTAAATCATCAGATCATTATCCCCCCCTGGAGAAAACACACTTATTTTGATGGTAGGTTCTGTTTCAGATGTTCAACAATGACCTAGAGTGAGTTTCAATGAAATCAGTGCCTCCTGTTGATTTTGATGACGCCCATTTTGGCCACTTATAAGTACCTCCATAAATCCAATACTTGATCTCTGCACAAAAAACCTCGACACTGAACTGTTGTGGGTAGTTATGAGCTCCATTTCTTTTCTCCATCATGGTGCCACGCCCTAGTGGTGGAAGAAATGAGCCTGCCTTCCTTGTTTGTGTTGCACTTTAGGATTCCTCAGCACGTCTTGTGCGTGCTAGTGGGCTGTGGTTCTAACTTGCCAGGGTTTTGGTTCCAAAATGTGAGACTTCTTGGCTCTATCTCTTTTTTATTCCTCCACCTTTCTGCCTTTGTGATGGAGCACTCAGCTGCTGTTTGTGAGCAGCCTCCGTTTCCCTGTCTGCTTGGAGCAGTGTCCAGACAGCTGCCCTGTGGGGTGGCTGAGGTGGCCAGAGCAGTGACCAGCTTCGTTAAAAAGTAACGAGATTTGGAAACAGGAGGGAGTGGGAAAATCTGTGACCTGAAATAAGTTGTGCAGCACACTGCCAATGAGCGCTACCAGGGCACCGAGTGAACCATGAGCCCGATTAGAGATGTGTATTCTCTGCACCTAATACGATGAGACTCACTTGTTGACTTGGTGAATGCTGTTAATTGTGACGTGATGCTGAAAGCCTCTGGGAAAGGAAATATTGCTGACAGAGGCAAACTGCTCATGTTCATGTCTCATGGAAACTTAAATATGCGTAAGTGTAGTTTCAGCGTCTGCTCTCTGCATGACTCAGATGCAGAGAGAGAGGGCCAGGTGTGGCTCAGAGCAGGCCTGTGGTGTGCAGCGTGACTTTTTATACAGACAGCTTTCTGGTGCATGGGAGAGCACTGTATTTGGCTACGTCTGTCTGTTATTTTACAGGTGTGTTTTTCCAGAGATGACTGTGGTGTTTGTTTTATGCTTCTGCCTGTGAGTGCCTACAAATTAGGGAGGAACAATTCAGTGTGCTTGAAGCTGTATGGTAGGTTTATGATATGTCAGGATTTCAGATTTTGCTTTATTTAATGTTTCTTTTCTTTGCATTCCAGAAAAAGGCATGGCATACAATTAAAACCATGGTTAACTTACCAGTGATTAGCCCCTTCAAGAAACGCTACTCATGGGTGCAGCTGGCTGGGCATACAGGTGAGATGAGTATCTTCAGTGTTTTTTATCTCTGGAACATGGTGTGGGATCATTTTTACTGACTGAGTAGCCAATGTGTTACTTTCCTAACTGGAAGCGTTTCTGTCCTTGCCTTTATGCACCCCAACCTTGATAAGGGCAGGTTTTCTAGTACCAACCCCAAACTTTTGGTGTGAATGTAAGCCCTTGAGAGGAAAGCAAATATGGTGGCAGTTGATTTGGTGGCCAGGTGTTTGCGTAGAGAGGATTGTCGTTGTTCATTATATGCATGCAAAAAGCAGCTCCATCACCTAATTCTAATTTTGCGTCAGTAGAAGTGAGTTGGTATGCTCCTGATATAGGATTACTTTCATTGATAAGCTTAAAACAAACAAACAAAGAAAAACAAACAGAAAAAAACAAACCAATACGGAGAAGTCATAAGGTTTGCTTCTCTTATGCTTCATTGAATTCTTATGCAGCCCTTGTTCCCTGTGTGCTAGTGTGGGGTTTATTAGTACACACGTGGGCAGGCACCTACGCTGTGTCGTGCTTTAATGCAGTGCTCGATCCAGCTCTTTGTGTGTTAATGCACTCATGTAGTGCACTTCAAAGCTGTGTGGGGAGATTTATGTAGTCCTAGAAATGGAGTAGCTGTGTTTGTGTAGTGGCATACCAACCTGTGTCACGCAGTGCTGAGATGACCGTGTCTTGTTGTAGTTTCTGTCAGTGTGGGGTTGGCTGTAGGGTGCTACACTGAATGTGTGTGTAATCATAACCCTTCTGAGTGCTTGTGTAGGGTGGAAGAAGAGTTGAGAGGTTACCAGAGTTAATTAGGAGAGATGCCATTCCTGTTTGCTTTTGATAGTTTTCTGTGGTTGCATTTAGTCCATCATTTTTGCAGCTGTTCTTCTATGATATGACAAGTTTTTTTCTAAGCTAAAACTTGTGCCATAATCACCCTAGCCCTTGTAACGAGCCAGTGCTGGTTCTGGAATTTGTGAGCAAGGAATCGGGTTGCAGAGGCTGAAAGAGCCCCTGCAATACAAGCACTGTGCTCCAGGCACAGGTTTAATGAGGCTCCTGCTTTGGGGCCTATTTTACATTAAGATTAAATAAAGAGTAATGAAACATGTACTTTTCTCAGATGTTATTGGCAGGCTGTAAGTTCCACAGCTGGAGTGTAATGACTGCTTATCTTGGCCTGTGCACGCTCTCTCAGTTGTACTGGATACCAGTCCCGTGGCTGTACCTGCAGGTCAGCAGTGCTCCCCGGGGCAGGCACAGTACCCAGCTGTGTGTGCGTGTGCAGTCACAGACTGTACGTGTAGGAAGGGCGGTGCTGCTTTGGCACATACACACTGCAGGTAATACCTTCTGTGAGGATTAAGGACAAAGCCAATGCTGACAGTGTTATGCAGCTTTACAAGAGCCCGTCACAGAGTTAAGGAAGTATGGCTTGTGGTTTCTTCGTGTACGTTTTAATAAGTATAGTCATGTTTAATATCCTAACAGAGAATTTAGTATGGAGAAAAAAAAATGCTCTGGAGCAGCTGCATTCCTTAAAGCTATAAATTCCCACGTGGGAATGTTTCCAAATGGATTTTTACTGCCAACATCTATGTTTGCCCTGGGTGTTTTATTTTTATGAGAGGCACGGTATCTTTTTTTGTTCAGGGGAAATCTTTCTGGTGTCGTGCTGCTGAGGTAGATGAGGCTGGAGTAGTGGGGGAAGGTGTTTTCCCTTTTGCAGGTCAGGGAGACCTTTTTCAGCTCGTGTCTGATTTTCTTTTTAGGGAGTTTCAAGGCAGCTGATAGCGGTAAGATTCTCAAACGCTTCTCAGAGAATGAAAAGGAATGTTTTGAGCGATTGATGAAAGACCCACTACGATCCTGCGTCCCTTGCTTCCACGGTGTGGTGGAGAGAGATGGAGAGAGCTACATTCAGCTGGATGACTTGCTTACTGATTTTGAAGGGCCGTGCGTGATGGACTGTAAGATGGGGATCAGGTGAGACACGAAAGAGAATGTGTTTTCTAACCTAAATGCATTTGCAGGAGGCGAGGGGAGGGATAATGTGGTCGTGCTATGTCTTGGAGAAGTTTGATAATAGTTCTGGAGCCTTGGGTCCAGACAACCTGTTGGTTTGACTGTTGCCTTGGGCAGCCGAAGGAGGCTGTGCCCCATTAGTGCCTGCTTGTACATGGGTTCTGGAAACTGAGTGATATGTAGCCTAAATGTGACTCACATCAAGATACTCCCAGTGGTGATTTGGGACGAAGTTTCTCTGCAATGGCCTGATTAAACATGGAGAAAAAAATTACATGATTCACTCACTGCCAGGTCATTTTATCTTTGCCTGTGCTGTGATTCAGAAAAATCCTACAAAGAGTAAAATTCCCATCTCTGAGTGTGAATGACTGAATACCAGTACAAAAACCCATTTCCAAAGCTTGAATGAATCTTCAGTGGTACTGATCTTTTCTGTGGAGAAGTGTTGACTGTCTGCCCAGAACTGACTGTATTCCCCACTCTGACGTCTGTGCAGTATCACCTTGTTCTTCAGGTTCTCACTTTCTTTTCCATTTTCCTTGTCCTGTGTATGAGTTAGGAGAAGACCTCAAACAAGTTAGCTGAGCATAGTAAGCAGATATGGAATCTGTTGAGTGCTTCCAGTGATAATACAGAGAAGTAGAATCTGTTTACAGTAGTCTTTTTGGGTGTCAACTCAGATGCTCAGTTACTGTGGCAAATGCAGGATACAATGTAGGGCGGTGAGGTAAGCCTTTTCAAATACACCTATGACCTTAAGTCTGTTAAATCAGAGTAGAAATGTGTAGCTCTGGTATGACCAGAAGAAAGAGAAGGATTGACAGCAGTACGTATTGTGTTCACAGTAGCTGATACTTAGGTAATGAGTGACAGCATCTCTTAAAGAACAATCCAGCTTATTAATCCACTGTAATTAAGAATGTACAGTCCAGGCACCTGACAAAATGCAAGCTTGTGGAGAGGGACAAGTTTTAGGGTCCACTGGAATGCAGAGAACATGGATAGTGCCTTTTTAGTGGTTCCCAAGATTGAGTGATAAGAGCAAAGCATAGAAGTGTTGTCTTCTCTTTCTTAGTTACTTCTTTTGGTTTGGAGCTACGGTTCCTCGGATAACACGCTCTAACTCTCTTTCCTACTTGAAGAGTGTTTCTGTCTTTTACTCTCTAAAACATTATGTAAAACCTTACTTTCTGAGGCCGAAAAAATGCATAACTGCAGTTTTTCTTGAGGATGGAGAAGCCAATAAGACTTCAGCAGGCCTCTTTGCTTTTGATTTCAGTGCAAGTGATCTCTTAGCTGTCCTCTGAAAATACAGTTGTATATCATGGCAGAATAGGAATTCAGTTTTCTCTTGTAGCAGGACATAAGAATGACATTTAATTGTAAGGTAAAGGTATGACTAGAACAAGAAGTGGATGAGACAAATCCTGATACCTGATATAGTTTCACTAAATAAGCAAGTGTGGTGATTAGTTAGGTCGGAACAGATCTCCTGTACAAAACTGGGGTATTGTTAATACTCTTCTGGCTGACTTAAGTTGTAAACATAGAGTTGGGAAGTCCTTGCAGCTTTGTTGGGACGTGATGTCTTTGCAGGACATACCTGGAAGAAGAGTTGACTAAAGCCCGTGAGAAACCAAAGCTGCGTAAAGACATGTACAAGAAAATGATAGAAGTGGATCCTCTTGCTCCCACAGCTGAAGAGAATGCTCAGCATGCTGTCACCAAGCCCCGATACATGCAGTGGAGGGAAACAATCAGCTCTAGTGCCAACCTGGGCTTTAGGATCGAAGGGATTAAGGTAATAGTTCTGCTTCTGCCTGTTCAGTTCAAACTGAACTTTGATTTGTTGATTAATGGGAACACTAACATGCATCAATAACCAGATTTTCTAATGGGTTATGTGAAAATGCATTAATTGTATCCATGGAGTTCAATGTATTGTTGCTTTAAAGCATCAGTTGCAATTATAACAGTTGTGTCAAGTAAGTTAAGCATCAAATGTGTGTCAGCCATGCTTGCTTCAACCACAGAGATGCTGCAGGAAGGAGCTAAGCTGATATACAGCATAGATACAATGAAAATGAAACTGATGTAAGGAGGAATTAAGAACAGATGAAGTAACTGCCTCTCCCCCACAGAATTATTTATTTATACCCTGCTATATTCAATTTAAATCAGAGAAAAGAGTTTTTGTTCCAGTTCTGCTTATTTGCAAGGCAAGTTAAAAGCATTAGAATCATAGAATCACCAAGGTCGGAACAGATCTCCAAGGTCATCCAGTCCAACTGTCCACCGATCACCAATATTTCCCACTAAATCATGTCCCTCAGTACGACATCTAAATGCTTCTTGAGCACCTCCAGAGATGGTGACTCCACCACCAACCTGGGCAGCCTGTTCCAACATCCAACCACTCTTTTGGAGAAATTATTTCCTAATGTCCAACCTGAATCTCCCCTGCTGCAATCTGGGGCCATTCCCTCTAGTCCTGTCACCAGCTACATGGGAGAAGAGGCCAATTCCATTTAGCTAGATATTCTTAGCATAGAGGAATCATCTTTTACTTCTTGGAACATGACAGTATCCGGTATAGATGGAGCTGGAATAAAGCCCAAAAATACAATGATAAAATTTGTCCGTCAACAAAATCCATCTGCTGTTTTTGACAGATGAGTTTGTGTCCCTATACCATTTCTAGGATACTACTTTGCAGTCTCAGAAGAATCTTTGCAATTTTCTTTCCTACCCATTAATTATATTTGTTGTGCCTCGTGGCAAAATCAGATACCTATCCAGAAACCCTTAGGACCTACACTTAGAGTGTCACCAACCTCATTAAGTAACTGAAATGCTAAGGCTCCAGGGGGACCTTAGAGCAGCCTCCAGTACCTGAAGGGGCCTACAGGAAAGTTGAGGAGGGACTTTTTAGAGGGCGTGTACTGACAGGATGAGGGGAAATGGCTTTAAACTGGAAGAGGGTGGATTTGGACTAGATAGTAGAAGAAATTCTTTACAGTGAGGGTGGTGCAATGCTGGAGCAGGTTGCACAATGAGGTTGTGAATCCTCCCTCCCTGGAAGCATTCAAGGCCAGGCTGGATGGGGCTTTGAGCTACCTGGTCTAGTGGGAGGTGTCCCTGCCTGTAGCAGGGGGTTGGAACTAGGTGATCTTTTATCCCAAATCGCTTTAATGTTTAGTGCTGGCTCTGTCACAACCTTACCTTAATTTGCTCGGGTTTTGGTAGCTGTGTGCCTGTAGCAGTGCAGGGCTTGGTGAGGCAACCCGAACACCCTACACCCTGCACGACTGCTCACTAGCTGAAGCCTGTGATGAGGGCTCTGAAGAGGTTAGCTGGCTTAGTTACCCTGTGTGATTTCAGGATGTTCATCAGAGCACATTCGTGCCTTTTGTCAGCATATGCATTTAACTTAAGTAAGTTTAGATGCTTTAAATTATAATCTGGATTTCACATCTGTTTCATACTTCTAGCACGTAGGAAAAAGGAACAAAGGAGGGTGACTCGCACAAGCAGAGGCTCTTCAACCATTCCAATCTTCTCTTCTTCCTTGTGTTGTCTTCTCCCTTCCTCGTTCACAGATTCTCCTGCTGTGCTACAGGAACTAGTCCTTCCAGCTCATGCTGTGCTTGGCCCCCTGTATTCTGTACCACCCACTCGTGGCTCTTAGACATAGGCATTCTCATGCAGTAACTGTCTGGGTGGTAGATGTTCTGGCTGTAATCCCACCAACGTACTTCCTGTCTTACCCTTCAGCCATATGATGATGTTATTCAAGTTACCTGTTTCATGTCTATGCTGCTTAAGTCCTTGATTGCTGTCTGTAGTGGAACAGGGAACTCAAATGATCTCAAGACTTTTTGTGTACGTTCTTGGGAAAATCTTTGGTCAATGTAGAAGACTTCTGGATGTACGTTGTGTGCTGAAGAGTGACTGAGTTAGGGGAGTGTAGGGGAGCTCCAGTAAAACCTGGCTTGTTCTTTGTGATTTGGCTGGCTGTCAGAAGTGGGAAGGAGCAGTATAGCACACAGACTGTATGATAGTTCCTTCTGTTGAGACGGTGCTGTAACTGTGCAAAACAGGACACAAATAATCCTTTATTTAAGCACAAGAAATGCTTTGGAGCACTCCAGTGCATTTCCTTCTCCTCTGCCTTTCTGTGCTGTTATGAGGGATGTAGGTAGGAATTATTCTTCTATTTCTGTATGTGGAAAAGGGGTGGTAGGAGTTTTTCAAGCAGTACAGCTGGTCAGTAATTCCTAAAGCTGCTTCGCTGTAGCTGAACTGTATGTGCTGTTTCGTCTATTTGCAAGGGAGCAAAGCCATGCTGCACAAGTTCCCATTTTGAGAGGAAGGCCTATGAGTATCAGTGATGTCAACAAGCTGTTGGTGGGGGGAAAAAAAGAGTATTTATGCCCTGAGTGCACTGATAACTCCAGGATTTAGGTCAACAGATACAGTTCACTTGTCATTCAAAAATATTCCTGCTTTGTGGCCGCTGGAATAAGGAGCAGAAGTAGAGAATGTGAGTTCACAGAAGCTCATCTGTGAAGGGCCTCACTATAAATGAGATTTAGTCCCCCTCCCAAGGGGACTGTCTGAAGGCTCAGCCTTGCAAACATCATCTCTTCAGCACTAAGGTAATAGTTTTACAGAGTTGTGCACAGGGCTCAGAATAAGGGGTTCTCGCTTCCCATTCTGTCAGCAAATCTCTCTGCAGTTTCAGAAGTTACTTTCCTTTGGTACTGATCTTTTAGCTGTCCTTTGGGATAGCCATTTTCCCAGGAGGTCAGCAGATTTAATTCATCAATCTTTGTTAAATCCATTAGGTCACAACCTTAACCCAGAGCCCGGTAAGGGAACTCTGCAGAGTAATCTGAGCAAGACCACTCAGCTTTAGATAGATAGCGATATTTTATTGAGCAGCCAGACCTACTGTGCTGCTTGCTATGTCACTGTCCCGTCTACTGAGAAGTGCTGCAAGTGGTTCACCAGCTGCACAGTGCAACTGACTGCTGTGCTGGGCAGGAACTGACGGAAGTGTGACTTCAGGGAGCAAGTAGAGTGAGCGCCTTCTGGGCATCAGGAATGCCTGGATGTGTTGCAAGGACCTGCTGCAGGACGTGAGGGATGGTGCAGTTCACAGCTGGACTGATGCTTACAGCAAGAAAAGACAGTCGGGCAGCAGTTATGTTTCCTGTTAACCACTGCAAAGGAATAACATCACAATATTTCTAAATAACAAGGATACAAACCACTGGCATGTCTGGATTTAAAGGGAAAAAAAAAAGGGAAAACACAGCAGCTCTTCCAGACTTTGTTCTGGGATTTAGGGCATGGGGAGAGATTATTTTTAAAGTGACCTTACTTCAGAGAAGAGATACAACTCCAGATTTCTGTCTGCTGTTGAGTTTGCTTGTACCTCAGATCAGATGGCTTCTGACTTCCACTGCCTACCTGCTGAACTTCTTTTGCATAACGTACACATCTCATCGGGCTGACATGCCACACTTGTATTTGGCCCACGGCCTTGGAATAACATTCTGTTTATTCTCCTGGAACGTCTGGTAGGTGGGAGGTTCTTCAGCACGGCTTTGCCATTCAGTTACTTCATTGCATGGCAGATCTGAAAATTTAGTACTATTGGCTTTTTTTATAATGTTCTAAGGGCTCCAGTTCTGCTGTGAAATAAAAAGCATTTCACCTTCTGAGACCAGGGCATAATTTAATTTAATGGAAACACGGGATTTCACTGGACTGATACAGTGCAGAGAAATATGGTTTGGTATCTTGCAGGCTTTTGGCAGCTACAGGCGACCAACTGCAAAAATGGCTGTACTTTACATGCCTGTCCTAAAAGTTTTTACTTGTGTCTTTCACATAAGGGATGTTCTTGGAGAGGTGCTTACTCATGCAGCCTGTGTTGGCAGATGTCTCAGATTCGTGCACTGCTCTGCTCTTGGTTACTTGTAGCCTCGCAGGCACAAAGTGGCCCTTGCATGAGAACATTTTATCACTTTCAGTAGCAGGGTGCTTCTGTATTGAGCTGTATTGTTAGCATAAAAGAGCTCTGAATTTCTTTTGGGAATGGAGAGTCTTAACTACAATTCTTTTGTTTCCTCATTTGATAACAAAGCCAACAAAAACTCAACAGGAAAAAAAAAAGAAGAAAAACTGGTACAATTCAGTTTGAAACGTTCCCCTTATGCCCCTCCCCCATCAGGGTTTGGCTACATCAGACTTGTTAAGAAGACAACTAAAGAGGTCACTGTGGTTTGCCCCATTGAACCTTTGTACTGCTACTACTGAGATGTGAGGAAAACCTTTCTGCAAGCTGGTGATACCATGAGGTTTGGGTTTTTTTTTTTGTTTTGTTTTGTTTTTTTTTCTTGTTTTGTTTCATTTTGTTTGTTTTTAACTACACTCAACAGGAAGTGAAGTGCCATTTCAAGATATCCTATCAGCTTTTGTTTATTTTCCACCTCTTGCTTGAAGAGAGGTTTATCTCCTCTGTTCCTGTTTGACTACTTACTTCGGTCTGGTTAGTGAGAGCTGGGCTGCCAGTGGTTCAAGAGCATTGGCTGATGAGAGGAGTGACATGTGGTATAAATTGTGTTTTTGTGCAGAAAGCAGATGGAACATGTAACACGAACTTCAAAACTACAAAGACGCAGGAACAAGTTCTCCAGGTTTTTGTGGAATTCATTGAGGGCAACACGACTATTCTGGTGAGTCTGAACTCTCCATGTTCACTGATCTTTGACGCATTCAACTTGCATGAGGGCCATAATTCCTCTGGTACAAGGAAGATGCATTAAACTGCCAAGGAAGAACAGGTTTGGACTTCCAGTCCCACTGAGCAGATGGAGTGGGCATGAAGACTTGCAGGGCCGTGTGTAAGTGGTTGGCTGAGACCTGTTCTTGCCATGAGTTCCTTGGGTTTCTCATGTAGCCAAAAATCAAACTTGTGACTTGCCACCAGTCTCCACCATAAATGTAAGATGTATCAGGAGGAGGATGATTTATAAGGATTGTGTTGGCAGAAAGCTTGTGATTTGGGAATTCATACTAGAGAGGAGAAAACCAAAGCATGTGGACAGGAAGTGAGATTGGTGGCTGGCTGTGCTTGTGTGAGAGTTGCCTCAGAGAGCAATTCCTGTATGCTACCTTATAGTTTTTCAGAGGAAGTGCAGCAGGCATGTGGAAAATGCCATAACATGTCTCTCTTGCCTTCAGAACTTCAAAGGATGCCATAGTGTTTTGTAGCAGTGTAGGAGCCATTATGAGGAAAGAGTAGTCACCCAGGGGCAGTATGCTTGGTAATACAGGACAGCATTAAAAATGCATAAAAATGCTTTATGTGTTGATTTCCCCCCTTTATATGTTTGGGGTTTCCTTGTCTCCATAACACCAGCTTATTCTCTTTCCACTGTGTTGAACTGAAAGATTCTTCATTGCTTGATACTTCTATCTTTATTGGGAAAAATATGAAAAAAGAGGGAAAAGATACATATAGCATTTGGCTGCAGAGCAGACTAAACTATTGCATCCAAAGCGAGGCAGATAAGTATGCTTGGTGTAATGCATGCAGCAGCAGAAGTCTATTCTATTCTTTTGCAGTGGAAGCCTGTGGAAGTGTATTTTTGGATTGACTTTCAAATGATGGCTCTGTTTTGAAGGACTTCTAGTCTTAAATTAACAATCTCTTTGTTATGTTGGTTCTTGTAAGCAGAATGTCTTCATTCATTCTCTGCCTGTTTCTGTTTCCTTTTTGCTGTCGTCCCCCTCCAGAAAAAATACCTCAAGCGTCTGCAGGAAATTCATATCATTCTTGAATCCTCAGACTTCTTCAAGCGACATGAGGTGAGCAGTGAGCATAATGCTGAGTGAAGGCACAGTGCTGCTTCTTGTGGTCATTCACACGTACTTCAGAATAGCCTACTGTATTATTAGAAAGGAGTTTGTGGTAGAAGAAAACTACCGCACTCACAGTACAGATAACTCAAAGCCTTCAGCACAAGGGTACAGGGGTAACAGATCTTAAAGATGAGAGGATTCGTTGTTCTTAATAACGTGCCAACACTTTGAGCTCTGGGTCACTGCTGGGAATAGTTTAGTAGTACCAGTTTCTTGTCATTTTTCTAATCTCAGCGTGTTACAGTGGGAACGTTCACAGAGGAGAGATGCTGTGGAAGCTTGCATTTGGTACGGTAGAATCCAGTTGTGTTTTAGGCAATCAAGTCTTTATCAAAATACTGTATTGGCATTGAATCGATATAATTCTGCTCTATATGTTTTCCTTCTATGCTGCGCTGTAGAGAGGGCATTATTGGCACTTTAAGTTCTGCTTATTACAGCTCAAGATTTTGAGGTCAGATGTTTTATTTTTACCTTGTTGATTTCCAGTTGTCACTGGAGGCAGTTTTGTTAACCATAGGTTATGGTCTTTGAAAATAGTTACTGGCATTTGCTCAATTGCTTGAATTGAGACCAGCTGCCACGTGAGCTGATGCACTGCTTTTCTTCCCTCTGTCTGCTGGGTCCCTTTTCTCAGCTACCTGCCTGTTTATATGTTACTGATAGACTTTGTTATATAAACAGTGCATACAAATTGTAAATATGCAAGCATATTGGCCCTAAAGACTGTTGGGGCCCAGGTGAGAAGGGTGTTGTCTTACTGGGAGGCGTAAGTGATGGAGGACACCTAAAGATGCTTTTAACATCATCTCAATCTGTGTTCCAGGTCGTTGGGAGTTCACTACTTTTTGTACATGATAGCAGTGGGAATGCCAATGTGTGGCTGATTGATTTTGGGAAGACCACCCTTCTCCCTGATGGGCAGACACTGGATCATAGGATCCCCTGGCAAGAAGGCAACAGGGAGGATGGGTACTTGTTGGGACTGGACAATTTGATTCGCATCTTGGAAAGCATCACGGAAAGATGAGTTGAAAGTGGCACAAAACTTACAGGGCTGTGTTGGAACTAATTTTCTTGTCTACTGCAATCGCTCAGAAGGAAACCTCTTTAACTGGCTCCCTCCAAACTCCTGAAGCTGTCACAGTGCAGAGGGAACTACATCCAGAGCCCAGCAGATATTTATCAAAATGACTTTGCATCAGCCCTCTGTTGTACCTAAATAACTAACTCCAGATTGGTCTGTACTGCACCAGCCTAACGTAAGACTGGTCCTCAGAGAATCAAGATCTCCATACTCAGGAATCACACCAGCATGAGTCAAGAGGTCTGTATGGTAAACCAGAATGATTCTGGTTTCTGGTGAACTGATGGGACTTCCAGATTACCTCTTAGCGATCCAGAGCAAGTGCTTGGGAATTCAGGGGAGGAATAACAATTTTTCAGGGAACTGGATAGTTTTGAAACCAGCAGGAGTGTTTTTTTCTCTTGCCATGTTTCCAGGCCTTCTTGCTTCTGTGTATGCTATAGGTTGGACTAACAACAGCTGCTGCGTTCTGTTATAGGTGTACTCAAGGTGGAAATTGGTGATAATCAGAAGAAACCTGGAGCAAAGTGAGAGAGCAGTTTGTAGTGGCTGTACATGGTAACTGTTGTTGATGAGTCCTCCCCATCCCCACCCTAGCCTCAATTCACTTTGTCCAAGAACAGCCTTTGCTTTTTATGTAGCCTCTCAGGAGATTACTGATACTCCAGGGAGAGAATAGCAGCCTGTTGTCTCCAGAAACATTTGACTTTCAGACTGGGTGGGCTGTTGGAAAAGTGCCTAGCTTGGCAGGTTCGGCCTCTTGCAACTGAACTACAGCTGTGAAAATCAGTGATAACACTCTAGCACTCAGACTGGGGAACTAAGGGGTTTTTTGAGGCATGTTTATTTTTAACATTAAACCGCTGTACACATGCACATACATGCACACACTAGTAGCCTGCAACCAATGTGATCTTTTAAGATCACAGTTTGACTGTCTTCTCATGCACATGAAAGAAGTAATTTCTTGGCTGTGTTCCTATTCCCAAGTACAACGATGCCACTTAAGTGTGTAGACTGATATAAATAAGTAGACTTACTTATATAAGTCTACGTGCTTTTATATACATAAATATATATATAAGTAAGTGTATAGTGCAGCAATCAGGAAGGTAAAGTTTCTGCATTCACAGCATTACACTAATGATAATTCCTAGATGTTCTTCCTCCAATGTATCAACTGTTAACTCAGGGCAGTCTGGGGGAAGGAATGTCAGTGCATCACATCCCCTTAGTCCCTGTCTGGAATCACAGGGCCACTTGTGGTTTACTCTTTTCTGCTTTGGCCCAGGCACAGCCACAGAAAACTCACAGTGATTCACAGTGTTTAGATTAAAATCAAGAAAGACTGAAGTGATACTTTTTCTTGTACTGGCTTCACTTATCTCTGTTGGTTGCCTTTTGTCACTTTAACAGTTCTCTAAATATAAAAGGATATAAATACTATCAGTATTTACCTGTTCACTTGCTTACATTCCAGGTTTCAGTATAAATGTACGTTGATGCAGTTTCCAAAATGAGGAAAAGACTTAGATTAGTGTTTGATTAATTCTCTTTAATCATCTTAAGCTGGTAATGCACATCGATCAGAAATTGCTGTCTTTTGCTGGTGTCCTGTGCTCAGAAGAGATTCCAAGAACTTCAGAATATATGAAGGTAACTCGGTGCTTTGGGGAACAGCTCTTTCAAGAAGAGCTGACTGTGACTGTAAGAAAAAATCCTGCAGAGCGTAGCTCTGGAATGAAATGTATCATCTGTAACGTTTGTGATTAGTATCAAAGGGAAATCCAAGAGTTACTTTCAATAACAGTTTCTTGTACTACGAGATCGGATGTAATAACTCTTTCATCATCTCTAAACAGTATTAAAAATGCAGTTGTGCCCTATGGGTTAGAGGACACAGAACGGGTATCCTGAGGGAAATGGTGAGGTGAGGAGATGTTTCATTGTCAAACAGAGGTTGTTTGAAACTGATAATTATTTTTGCAGTTCACTGCAACTTTGGACTTCTTCTGTGGCCTTTTAGAGTCCTTAATTTTATTTTCATGATACTATGCTATGAATTTTCCACTTTTTTTTTTTTTCAGAGGGTTTTTTAGCTATTCCAGAGTTTACACTTTTTTTTTTTTTAAGTTGTAGTGAGTGTTCAGTATTGAGCATGCGTATTATAATTTCAGATGCCTCCTAACTATAGAACTGCTATGAGATGACGAATTAATCAGTGGTGATGTTCATGAAATTGATTAAGAAAAAGTCTTCCTTCTTTCCTGTAGGCAACAGGTAAACTATCAGCTGGTGGTGCTTAAGGAGAAAAAAGTAAATAAATGTCACAGGG
The DNA here is from genome assembly GCA_013399175.1 of Odontophorus gujanensis. Taxonomy (NCBI): domain Eukaryota; kingdom Metazoa; phylum Chordata; class Aves; order Galliformes; family Odontophoridae; genus Odontophorus; species Odontophorus gujanensis. The sequence goes on from VXAB01009724.1 coordinate 35,725, forward strand.
CCTTTTCCGTAAGAAGACGGCTTCAGGGATTTAGGAAAAAAAAAAGGCAGAACTGGAACAGGTAAAGTAGAGTGAAGTATAATGAGGCAGTTAGGGTGATACAATTCACTAATGGTTTGCTTAATTAACTTCCATAATTCTTTTTTCTGTTAACACATGTGAACCTTTTGCACCGGTGTAAGTTATTTTCTAGATGGGGAATGAGATTTAAAAGTTGATACTCAAATGTCATTTGAGAATGTGTCATGAACTTTTAGAATTAATGTCCTGTTATAAGGAAGTAGAAGCAGTGTGGTAGCTGTAGCTTTAAAAACCTGACTGTTGCTAGCACCTCAGAGTGGTTTATAGGAACTGGTCTTGGAGATTACAAGGGAACCTCTTCAGTGCTGTGCAGTAGGTGAGAAGACTTGGGGGAGGGGGGGGGAGAAAACCTCAGCTATAACAGTCCTTGTTCTGGAAATTGATTCTAGATGCTAAATAGTTCTAGCAAGTTTGTTTTGAAATTACTCTTTGGCTTCTCAAAGGGCTAGAAAAGAAGAAACCACAACCTGGCATTCTGCTGCTGTTGCAGGAAAGGTGCAAAAGAAGATTTTTTTCATTAGCAAATGGCAAGTGTAGGACTGCAAGTGTGAGGACTGGAGTTCTCAGGGCTGGAGGCTGTGAGCTCATGAGCAAATTATCACAGGGTAAGTTAGATAACCTTGATTCACATCAGAAGTCCCAGAGTGCCTCTTTGTGTACGTTCACATGCTACTGTGAGGAAGCAGCACAGCTTGCTTTCGCTAGGGAGTAAGTTGCCTTGAACAAGCTTACATTTGTGTGAGATCAGCAGGCACAGGCATTTACCGTATAAGAGCTGATGCATGATAACCAAGGCTCTTGCTCACACACAAGTCCGGTACACAGTTCTTTAAATGCTTCTGCTGAGATATTGCCTCACTCTGGAAACACTGACATCACATGTGTTTCCACAGCATGGTAAGATATGTTTGTCCAGGCACTGAGCAGTTAACCTCTGAGTTGAGCACCAAGGTCATTAAGCTCACTAGTTAGATGCAGCAGTGTTCGGTACTGTAGCTGCTACGTGCCTGTGTGAATCTTAGCAGTGGGACATCTCTTCCCCAGCTTTGGCAGTGAGTTGTGTTTTGGCCTTGGGCAGCTACCCTTGGCCTCGGTTTTGTTCCTGTATGACAGCTGGTAATAATACCTCCTTACCTCATGGAATGGTATTAGGCTGCATTTCATTTTTGCCCGCAAGACGCTGTGAGATTCTTTGGCTGAAGGTGCAATATAAAAAGTACACAAAGAAATACATCAGATTTAAAAATGAAGGTTCCCCATGGATATACATTTGGATTAAGTTGAACCAGTGTTGCAAATTAAATGCCTCTGTATTTTGCACATGGAAAATTCACTTAACCGTCTGATTCAGTTCCGATGATAGGGAAAGATTTCAGTGGGATCTGGACTAAAGCCTTGAGTTATCTCACAGGGCACTTCTTTTTTTTTTAATTTAATTTAATTTTATTATTTTAATTTTCTTTTTTGGTATTGCTGTTATTGTTATTCTTACAGTACTGAGATCAAATGGCCTGTATCATCAACAGTGCTTCTGTTCTGAACACTACAATGCAATGCTGACTGTAGTCACCTTTGACTGTATTGGCTGAGTGTCTGTTACTCTTAAGTATGTATGCTAATAAATACATGAGACTGAAGGAAAAAGGGACATTCGTGGTGATTTGGTCACACAAGATTAATATTTTCTTAAAGAATTTCCCTATGCAAGAGACAAAACCTAGTTATTTCAGTGTTTCTTGCTGTGTTTTAGGCCTTAACATCTAGTATTTCCTAGAATAAAAATGGTTCTAAGACATCTAGAAGTGAATGTTGCAGCTTCGTTTCCGACACCACGCCAAGTTTGATGGCCTTCTTAGAGGTAAGTTCTGTATCAAATTCTTACAGTATTATAAAAAAATAATGCATTAAAAAGTACTTTGCACACGCAGAGCAGTTAACTGTTTCCACAGGGCTGTCTTTCATGGCAGGAGGGAATAAATGCTGCTCTGTTCCTGGAGTCAGCCCTCCAGGACCAGCAACGTTTCTCAGCAAGACAGTGTCCTCTTACCTGTGTGCAAACTGCATTTAACATAGAGGGAAACAAGTAGTCAGCATTAGTGTCTCTTTATTTTGTGTTGCAAATATAAAGTATATATTTGTCCAACATTAAATTGCATAGAAGCAGGCTTGTCATCTACTTATGTACAGTAGTCACCCAAAAAGGTAAGTCGACAAGAGGTGCTGCCTTGTTCAGAGGTAACGACAAATCAAAACCAGCTCAATCAAATGAAAGCGTCATGAGGTGAGTCTGACAGATGTTAGTGATGTTATGCCTAAGGTCTCTGCATCAGTCTGGAAAGACTAGGCAGCTAGGAGCAAGAAGAGCAAGGCCACAAGTGTGGGAGAAAACTTGTCTGATGTAGTGCTGCTGCTCAACAGTTTGAGGAAGAGTGTCTCGCGCTGCTCAGAGGTGCACGTACTTTGGGGAAATCCATGTTCCCAGCGGTAGAGTTCTCTTTCAGCTAAGGAGTGGGAGGGTATTGGAGGTGGAATAAGTTACATTTGCAAAAGCCCTTAACTCTGTAATTATATCTGTGAAGCTGTCTCAGTGTACACCAGCCCATTGGGAAGTAAGTGGAGAACTTACCTGGGGAAAAGGGTTGATATAAGTGCAAACCTTAAATCTGTGCACAGTTTAATATTCTGTCTATTTAAAGGGAAAATGGAGATGCAAAACACTTGAAGTAGAGGAGAGAAAAGATAATGAGAACTTCAACAAATGTGAAAAGAAAAAGGACAAATTGAAATTTGCATTATTTCATCTTTTGTTATTACAGTCCTCTCTTTTAAAACATAAGTATGAGGCTGCATAAGGGAACATAAAGTACTAATGCCAAATCCAAAAGAAAAAAAACGCCTCTATATACATACATCTAAAACTGAGGTGGTAGATAGTCTTTGTTAAAACATAGACACCCAACAGGAAGAACAATTTATAGTATCCCTATACATGGCTGATTCTTCATTGGAGAACTGTTGGAAGACTCCATGTGGATTACGTGACTAAATAATGCCAGTGTCCAGCTCAAGTCATTCATCTAGGAAACAGAATCATTGTTCTGGCTTTTAGTTGTCCAAGTAATCCAATTTTGACAATATGGGTTCAACTTATTCGTTATGCACTACATGCATCTCCTTAAAAAACAATTTCAAGTAAATGGTATTTTGAAATGGTATAATTTGGACACTATGAAATCTGTGTTTGTATTAGCAGTCTAAGAACTGTAGGAATTGGTGGTTGTAGTATACATCACTTAGTTATTTTTCTTTTTAAATAACCTGGTTGGACACTGTATTGCATCACAGTAGGAGCATTATTTCTTCCTGTACTGTCATTTAAAAAAAAATCATTACTATGAGGTTTTTTAAAAGCATCTAAACGGTCACATACACGCAGAAAAGGTCAAAGATTGATGCTGTCTGTTGACAAAAGTTTGCTTACCTTTATTTCCACTTGAGGGAGGTAAGAGCACATACATAAAGCATGTTACTAATGCAGGTTCTTAAAGTTCTCAGCCAATTCTTTTAGTGCTCATTTGGTCTGTACAGATCCATGCTCTGTCTTGTCAGATGACACTGCATCTGACTCAGCACGCCCCGAGCTACGCATTGTTGTAAACTAGCAAAGTATGTGTAGGAGATGGTCACTACATGCTCGTTCTGTTCTTACAGTTGCCCTTCAACCCTGCTGTTGGTCACTCTTAGAGATAAGATACTGGGCTGGATGGAGGTTTACTGTAGTTCAGTGGAGCTTTTTCCTTGTTCTGCCTCAAGTTCACAGACTTAACTATTCATTGAAAACATCTGCGTTATCCAAAGTGCTAGACTGATGAACTTACTTGCATTTTATGAATAAATTAAAAGAGAGCTGCTTGCAAGACCACCTGTAGCACTGGTGAGTAGTAGAAACTATAGTTCCAGCTTTGCTCTGCTCTTTACTTTTCAGTGCCTTACTGAGTTTTATCACTATTTGCTTATTTAAATTTGTGAATTAATTTGAAGCAAATGCTATGCATGTGAAAAACACCAGCAGCTCAGAGTGAGCTCAGCAGCGATCCTACCTGCTTCTCACTGGAATCCTGGGGTTACTGTATGTAGATGAGCTGCTGTTAATCGAGCTAGCCAAGATTAGGTCTGTTTATTCTTGACAAGCATGTTGCAGAGGTGACCTGCCTGAGACATAACCAGAAGCGTTCGCCTCTGCAAAGGGAAAGGACAGGTACCTAATTTCCTGCTAATTCTGCCTCGTCTAACCTGGCTGTAGCATAAGGTAGGACCAGCAATGGGCTAAAAGCTTGAATAATACTATGCTGACCACTTGTAACTTCACAACATGGATTTGGAATTTTTTCCATGCTATACAGCTCACTGCTAAAAGAATCATCATCACCATCCAGATCTGGAAATGAGAGTATATAAAACTACTCATTCTAAATCTGAAGGTCTAAGACTACAGAAAGCTGGGAACAAATTCAAAGCCAGTGAGGCAAAGCATTAAACCTGAACTGAAAAAAGCGCTTCACTGAAGCGCAAAAGATGGATTCAGACTCTTCACTCTGTGCTATTCTGTACCACACATAGCAGCATCCAGCCCTCAGTGCCACAGAGGACATGAAGTCTGTCTTCAGAGCACTCTGTCCTGCAAACCCACATCTCTAGACTGTGCCTACAGCTAATGCCTGTGTGTGAAGCTTGTACAGGGGCACGTCATCTGACAAAAGAGAACAAGGTGGAGTCTCTAACCAACTTCTCAGTGTACAACTTTACTACATGTAAAGGCAACGTGTAGTTTGCCATTGTAGGGTGGAGTGTNTAACCAGCAACTCTACGTGCTGGAAAAGTTAAAGAGAATGACAGTCTGCTCAGATGTGTAAAGCCAAGTCATAGTTTTNGGACAGGGACAAAATGTTTCTGAGACTGTTCGGGATTAAACCAAAGTATGCACTTTTTCAGGCTCCAGACTTTAACCAGTAAACGTCTGTTTAGACCCTAAATACCAGAAAAAAGACTTAGAGATAATCTTTCTTAAAAAAAAAAAAAAAAAAACAACCTATCTTAACCAGCAACTCTACGTGCTGGAAAAGTTAAAGAGAATGACAGTCTGCTCAGATGTGTAAAGCCAAGTCATAGTTATAGCTTTCTCAAGTGTCTGACCTATTCTGCCTTGCTGTAGAAGGGCATTTTAAGGTGATGTCTGTGTTAAGCAGCTTGTCTTCACTCTATTTGTCCCTCGCATTAGTCTCTTCCTACCTCAAAGCAGCGTATGAAAATTGAAACCAGCTACAGCCAACCAAATGCTACTGTTACCCTAAAACATCAGCTTAATGCTTATCAACATAGCACAGGAAATTACTGCCGCGTATCAAAGTACTTACAAAAAATGAAGTCCATCCCAAACAAAGTCCATTAAAAGATGAAGACAGTCCTTTTCTCATCATCCCCTGGTAGCTCACTCTTTTCTTGGAAAGCTGCCTGCTGCTTCCACACCAGGAGCTGGGAAGAACACAATACCATGAGGCAAGCAGCACATTTTCCTTGTTATTCAAAGAGAGTTCATCAGCTTCAGCAGCTGTTTTTTTCACTTGTAAATTTCTTTTCCTCTTCATTGCTTGTTTACAACACACATGCTCAGAGGATCCTGGATTTTTTTCATCCTTCTTGCTGCTTCCAATGTAAGCAGTAGCTTCATGTTTTCCAATGGGTCTGCTGTTAAACAGATGAAAAATATAGCAGCTATTTATGTACTTTCCTGTCACTACATGAGCATCATTAGGTCAGTTATCAGGACAGTAAAAAGCTCAAGGAAGTACAGCAGTCTTCACAAGTTGGTCGCTGCTGGTACAACATGCATTTTTGGTTTCTTAGGTCAGAAAGAAGAGCAACCTGTGTTGGTCATTATTTCCATCCAAAAGCTGTGTTTGGATGATCGGTCTGTTTCTTTTCACCTGAGCAGATTGAAAAAGAGGTCTTTTGTTAGGTATCGTATGCTGAATCGGAGCAGCAATGCTGTTCTCTACAACAAAACTGGTACAGTGAAACACATTTGGTGGACAGATGTAGGAACGCAACTGTCTGTGATGATCTGGGGATCAGGCAGGTAGGAGGAGGAAGCAGATCATTGCTGATATTGAAACATCATTCCTCTAAAGGAACTTACATGGAGGAAGTAAGTGAAATAGGAACCAGTTCAAGTCTGCCCTTCCAGAAGCACTCACATTCTCTGATCTTTGGATGTTCTTGTCTGTTATACTGGTGTAACGCTCAGGTCATCTGACAAAGACAGACCAGAGTCCCTCTCTCTTGCTGCTTTCTCTGTTTTATAAAAAGGTTTCTCATCTGTATGCAGACTGGAGCTCCTTAGCACAGCTGCTCTGACCCCTGTCAAAACTGACGGTGGGCGATCAGTGCCATAGCACAGGTCATCATATGCATAATTTACGTTACCGCAGGGGAAAGTCTGGAGTTTCACCAGTTCAATTCCACCAATATCTAAGTGAGGGCAGTTGCTTCGACTTGGAGATGCTGGAGATGCCCGAGAACTAGGAGAAGAACTGCAATTTCCATCAAAGCCTGAATCTTCTCGCTCTGGAGTCGCTTTCAGCTTGGAGGTGGGGCTCAAGTGACAGATGTTCTCTAGCACCCATGATCCATAGGTTGGATTCCAAAGGTTTTTAGTTTTGTTCTTCAGTCTATGGGTTGGTGGATTGCTGACTTCCAACTTCTGGTTTGAATTCTGGATCCAGGATGTGCTTTTGAAGTCGCTGAGGCATGGCAGGCTGGGCCCTTGAGCAGTCCGGTTGCTGAGGTTCTCCACCAGGAGCTCTTGGGGACATTGTACAAGTTTGTGCCCAGTACAGTGGGAGTCCAGGGTTTTAGGTGTCATCTGAGGTGTGAGAGAAGGGCTCACCAACAGGGGCACTATCCCACTAGAAATGTTTGGGCGCACAACCGTGTTCCCTTCATCCTCTGGTGTTGGGCTACACTCCATAGGCAGCTCTGTGTTGATCACATCAGGGTCCTAGAAGAAAGGATTGCACAGAAATCTGTTAGACCCTGAGCACCTCCAGGGTGACTGTCACAGCTGCATTTTCAGGGATATAGCTGTAACAGCAAAATAAAAAAAGCTTTTGGCAGAGGCTAGCATTAGGTTTGGGTACTATTCCTGCACCTCCATACAAGGTGCCATAAGCCATCTGGTTACTGCATGCTGTTAGGACTTGCAAAACTGTTGTCTCATTTATGTGCTTCCTTTGAACAGTGGCTGTGCTTTACTGAAATGAGCATCTGAGCTGGGGGGCACCAGCATATAATTTGCCTCTCAGGCAGGTTGGGTCCGCTCCTCTAGCTGTAACATTATACCAGATGGTGAACTTGCTCTGTCATCTTCCCCCACCCCCCATACCAATTCAGCCATGGCTTTCAACCAGCACTACAGGTTACTGAGCAATTCATAGGGCTGAATTTGACCTAGGGAAGGTCAAAGTATGGACCTTGACTGAATACCTTTCCATCACAAAATGAAGGACATTTTGCTACTGAACAAGCAGAGAACTGGAAGCAGCCACTTGCACAGGAACAGTATCATCTCATTGTGGTTGGGCTGAAGATAGGAGAGCTAAGGTGAGCAAATGAGAACACAAATGAAAAGAGCAGTTGAGCCAATAGCACCACTGGAAAGCAAATCAGACTGTGAGNAGACACTGAATACCTTTCCATCACAAAATGAAGGACATTTTGCTACTGAACAAGCAGAGAACTGGAAGCAGCCACTTGCACAGGAACAGTATCATCTCATTGTGGTTGGGCTGAAGATAGGAGAGCTAAGGTGAGCAAATGAGAACACAAATGAAAAGAGCAGTTGAGCCAATAGCACCACTGGAAAGCAAATCAGACTGTGAGGAGCCTTAATCTTGTTTGGGGCATTAAGGTAGTGCACTTGGATGGCTGGCATTCTGATGATTATCATACACATGGCTACTACATCCCAATACCTGTGTGCAGTACTTGATTCTTTCCAGGATGGTAGAGAAGTTTGGCCGGTATTCTGGGCTGTGCTGCCAGCACTGTGTCATGATGCGGTACCTTAAAATGAAAGAGAATCCATTAAGAAAGATAATTGTGAAAGATGTGTTTCAGTGTGATGTGGATCCAGAAGAACTGCACTCAATACATGGCTCAGAGGAGGAGAGAAAAAGTAGACGTGATTTCTGCATCCTTGGATCCCAAAAGAAAACAAATCCTTATAGTGGTCTAACATGTATAAGTGTCAGTAGCTCAAGAGTTGTTCAACAATACTGGGACAGCATTTGGTACAATCACCATTCCCTGACTGAGGGTGTCTAGTTGCCTTTGCCCAACCCTTTTGAAAACCACTGTTCCATAGTTTGGGAGTGTGAGGAAATACTTACACAGGCCCTGGACAGTTCTTTGGCGGGTCCATTCTTCCTCCGCTGGTGACAAATTCCAGCACCTCCTGATTAGTTTTGCAGGGATAGGGCATGTAGCCTAGAGAGAAAATCTCCCAGAGAAGAACACCAAAGGACCTGTGCCAGAAACCAGACAACTGTTGATTAGGCTTCATTTGTGCTCCACAAACCTGGAACAAAGTTGGGTAGGTAAAAACACAGCAGTCAACTTTTGAACCTGCAGGCCAACCACAGAAATGCGCAGTTAGCATGGTTATGAGCCAACTTTGATTTAGAAAAAAACAACAACAAAACAATTAAAACCCCTGTTCAAGCTCCCAAAGTAGCTATGCAGAGGTCTCAAAATATTTGAATAACTGAATTTGTTCTTTCTGCCGCGTTTGTTATTTCTAGAACAGAAAATAACAAAGCACCCTTTGCTATGCATGGTGTAACTGAAAACAAGAACTGTTACGTTTGGCTTGGAGATTCCTACCTTATTTTTCAGATTCAAGATAATTGAGTCAGTTTTTGGCAAGAATATGTTCAAGAATAAAAACAAGTTGGAGACCTTCACTAAAAGTGAAAAAGTAAATATTATTGCCTTTATGTCATTATGTGGTTGCTCTTTTTTTTGTTGTTTTTACAGCTATAGGTCAGTTAGGCAGTGCTACTGAAAACAGTGATAGAGATCCAGGGAAATCAAGAGGGATCTGTAAAGGCTTCAGTAGGGTCAGAATTTTAAGAGTCACTGTTTGCGGCAAAGGTGGATGAAATTCCCAGTACATACACATTATTTACAATAGCCTGTTACAGGAACTGTAGCACTTTCCTTCAAAATACTTAGTACTGGCTGCTTACAGTTATGTTCTGATACACAATCCCTTGTCTTCTGGTATCATTAACAACTTAGGAAACTGGGTTAGTGTGCCATTTAAGGTAATACCTCATTTTGCTTATTGAAGAGTCTGCTGTATAGGAAGAGAGGAGCTCTTAAGCAGCTGGAAAGCTTCCATTCCCCAGCACCTTTATGTGAAGCTGTCATTACTGAGGGGGTGCTTATTTTAAAGAAAAATCAGCTTACATGAAGAATCAGTATATAAACATTGTTTCCTCAGCAACCAGCAAGGGCTTCTGCTTAAATCTGCTGTCATTTCATATACAAAAGAAAAAAGAAAAAAAAAAGATACAGGAGTGATCCTGCGTGGTATAGAGAGAGTCATTTACAGAGTATATGAGCAGGCCTTGACACCAGGAAGTACTGAGTGGCAGATCCTAAGAACTGAAGGAAAAGTTTGAGTTTTTGACTGAGACTCCTTAGGATTCTACACAGTCTTTTTACATTCTTGATTACCCTTATATGGCGTTCCACATTTATCTATGGCTATTTGTTATGCCTTCCATTTGTACTAGTTTGTTTTTAATTTTCACTCCAAATTTCTCAATCATACTTCTAACAATGTAGAGGGAAATGTCTACTTTTTTTTTTCTTCTTAGGACATGGGAGATTCTGATATCTTTAGGGGTTCCTGCTGATAGTAAATATCATTTATTACTGAGTAGCAGAGGTTAATAATGGACATTTATTACCAGGTATCAGTCTTGGAGGTAAAAATGCCTTCGAGAAAAGCTTCTGGTGGCATCCACTTGACAGGAAGCATGGCTCTTCCTCCCTTGCGATAGTAACTTGCTCTGAAAAAGATTAAATATATGCAGAACGTCACACAGCCTCAAAGGGCTAAGATGTATAAAAGATCCTGTCACCACAGCAACAGGAACTGGAGAGATTGCATGCAGTACTGGGGGCCAAATAAGAAAAAGTCATCAACATGAATTGTACCATCTGAACAGTACTTTGTACCACGTTTGCAACCGAGATGGAAAATGATGATGTTGTAGGTGCATATCTGAAGAAATCAAATGTGCTGAAGTTGTGCATGAGGCATTGATACAGCAAATGTTCTTGACCTCATACATTTAGAATTATGAATATTCTTAAAATTTTAGATTATTTGCAGTCAACTAGCTGATAAATTTACCTGAGTTTGGTTTAGCATCCATATGTGTTTGCAGTGTTCTCTAGGGCCCAGTCTGGAATGACACAATTTAAGCGTATTTGCTACGAGGCATAGATGTGTTAATTTACAGTCTGTTTACCCCAGTTAGTTAACTGGAAATCAAATTCAGGAACGTAATAAACAGTTCAGCTGCTTCAAATTGGATGAGGCAGTTCAAACCACTTATATGGATACAGATTACTGAGTAATTCCTAGGACTGAAATGGCCTTTCACTTACCTGTAGATATCCCTGGCCATCCCAAAGTCTCCGATTTTGGCTATTCGACCTGCTCCAGCGCAGGTCAAAAGGCAATTCCTTGCAGCTATATCTCTTGAAAAAAAAAAAAAAAAGAAGAAAGAAAGAAAAGGAAGCACATTAGAGAAAAAGTCTTCGTTGTGAAGGGAACAGAACACCGGAATAGATTGCCCAGCGAGGCTGTACAGTCTCCTCTGGAGACATTAGGAACTGCCTGCTTGATCCTGGGCAATGTGCTGTAGGTGACCCTGCTTGAAGCAGGAGGGTTGGACTAGATGATCCCATATGGTCCCTTCCAACCTCAGCCATTCTGTGAATCTGTGTGATTTTGAACTCTTAACTAGCTAAAGGAATAAAGAAAGAATATTACGTCCAGCCCTGCAAGTCTTAGCTGAGCCATCTTAACACAAATGAGGATAACCTTTGTGGAAACAAGAACTAATGCTAATTACACAATCATTTTCATTAACTGCAATTATTAAACCACATTTACATTATGTTTTCTACTGTTTTCTACTCAGTATACTCTGAACATTACAGCTACCATATTCTTTCACTGTAGTGGAAAACGGGGTCAGTCTCAGACAAGGTACAGATCCAGCCTCTTATGCTCCAACCACATCGTGACATGAATGTAAAGTTGTTTTTTTTTTTTTAAAGTTATTTTTAATGGCATCAGCATCTCTATCAGTGACACAGATGTGAGGCTATTGGAAAGTCTTAGTGAACTGCTTGAGAAGTCAACATCAGACCAGATTTGGTAAACTGTTCCTTTGTTGCTTCTGGCAATCTCCCATAGAACCAAGCAGAGTTACATATGGGAGCAGCCATTTGCTGGATGCAGGCTGAGATTGTGACAAATGGTAGAGATGGCTGCGTGGCCAAAACTGAAGGGCTTGTATTCATTTTAAATATGTGTTCTGAAAAGGGACTCATTAAAAATCATAGCTCTGTGGGGGTTCTGTTGACTGCCAAGGAAAATGAGCTCCTTGAAAAAGTCATGTTTTTCTTACCACTGCCAGCCCTGAAAATTCCCAATTCAAGCTTAACTCTTTCTCCCATTATGGTAATGGGAGTGACTCTGGTGTGACAAGACCAGGCCTTAGTGACATCTCAACACGATCCTTCCCACCAGGATACCATTCACCTGTACTGATAACCTTTCTCTGGGTTCCACATCTATCAACTGTAAATAATACTGACATCACTAACAAATAACTAACATAAGACCTAAATTAAATTCCTCGTGTGCAGATTTGCTGAATCATTGGCTAAACAGAACGAGTCTGTTCCCAGGTTGCTTGTACAAGAGATCTAGCAGTGTAAAAACTGAGCCAGAGTTTTTCAAAAAAAGATGTGCTACTGTTGAAAGACACAAACACTGCTCTCTTCCAGTTCTGTCCTGAAACGGAGACCGTCTCAAGCAGTAGCAGTTGGCTTGTCCATTTGTTGACACAGATTTTAGACACCTTATGTGATGGCAGCTAACCTCAGCGATCTATTGTAAGAAAATCAGGGCACTTCTACCTGAGAAGAAATGAAAATTGGTTTTATAAAAAATACTTGCTGTGAGCTTTCACTGGAATTCTTGCAGCACAAAGCAAAAATTGGTTCTTACCATAAATTCATTAGACCAAGGTGGGGAAAAGATGAAGGATCCTTCTATCACAGGGATGTATTTATTTTTAATGATGCTGTAGTGATTAACTCTGATGCTGCCAATCAGTATACAGATTCTCTTGTGTACTTACTTGGCATTCTAAAAGCTAAAATCTGCTGCATGTTCTTACTGCTACTAAATATATACATATATATATGTACTTGCTATGACACAGGGCTAATACCTTTTTCAAAGGAACGTACTGTTCCAATAAAAAGGAGATTGAAAACCGTGTATTTTCTTTTCTGATACTTTAACCTGTGTGATGATGGTTCTGCTGTCTCCCCAGTCTGTACACATCCTTGCCCAGCTCTGCTTCTTTGCTCTGTACAGTGTCACATCTAAGTATGTGTGTTTGCTGGGGGTGGGGTTAAACTGGCTGACAACTTGTGTAACTCCAAGCTGCACACAGGCATAGTCAGAGCCTGTGTCATCCTCTGGGGCAAAGGTCTCCTTTGCTTTATAAACACTCACTAAACTCAGCGTGGGTTCATGCTTAGGAACAAATTCAGATTATCTATGCCGGGGAACTTTATGAACTGAAACAATTCTTAACCAGAAATAGAAGAGTCCAACATTGTACTGGAAATCTCAAAAGGCTACCTGCAATAACCTCGTAATAACCTCTACTCCTTCTATAGTATTTTATTCATATTTGAAGCCTTCCAACATCTTGCTCAGCAGTGAAGTAAAAGGACTGAACAGACAAACGATGTTCTCCTCCGGATCACACAGCAGGTCACCTACTGGGAAGAAAGCCTTAAATTCTGGTATTTTACTGCCTATTATTCCTGCTCTACCCTATTGGAGACAATGGCTCAAATACAGGCTGCCCTGTGCTGATGGGAAGGGGATCAGAAAAGAGGGCTGACCATTTACGTTCTAACGCAGCGTGACACTACCATCTAGTGGACTGTAGGGCTCATTTCAAATGTGTCAGTCTGCATTGTAATCACCTGAAGATTGAAAATGCTTTAAACCATTCACTGCAAACGAAGATTCCTTTCTCTTCAGCAGAGCCCAACTCCTGCCAGCGACCAAAGGGATCAGCCTGGACACCTGACCACAAGTCTGTGTCAGAAGAGGAAATCTCTGGCTACACCCTGGAGATCAGCTCTGTTTAATGCACTGCAAATAGAATCTGGGTGAGCTTAGCACACTTCCAAGGAAACATATGTCAGAAGGGACTGTTTCTCCTCACCTGTGAATGAAATGATTCTCTTCCAGATATTTGCAGCCACAGGCGATATCCCTAGCTATGTTCAGCAGGTCCTGCATTGTTAGCGTGGATGGCTGATTCTGGAAAAGCATGCACAGAAAGCAGTAAGGGCAGAACAATGGAGAACAAGAGGCAGAGGGTAACTGGAGAGGAGCAGAGGGGAAAGGGAGAGGCATGTACCAGGTGGGGGACAGGTTTTATCAGGAGCAAAGAGGAACACAAGCAGCTCTAAAGGAAGTTAGAAAAGGATAGAACTTTTACTTATTTATTCCCCCCTCCTCTCCCCTCTCCCCCACCCCCTGAGATTTTAGTTCTCCTGAGCACAGTGCATGAGCCTAGGGATTTATGTCCTGACCTGAATAGCCTAGTAAAGGGATGGGAGAAAAATGCTCCCCAGCAATATTGGACATAGTGGTGAACTGGGAGGAAAAACCAAAACAAAGAAAAAAAGAAAAAAAATAACCAGACCCAAACCTTGCTTTTAAAGAGTCAATATATTAGCAAAGGAGATTAGCAAATGAACTTAGAGAGAGGGAGGGAGCAACAATGGATGAGTGCACATCTGCACCAGCGCTCAGCATTCATCAACTCATCTGTTCTTGTGGGAGGGCAGAGAATACCCTGAGTGTGCAGTGGGTCTGGCACTTGCCCATCACCATCTACATTTCCCTAACTAAGAACAATGAGGGAATCTCTCCAGGAGCCCTGCTTATTTTCATACTGTCATTTATTTCTCTGTAGGGAAATCTTGGTGTTTTTCCAAGAGCTTTGGCTTTGCTCTTGGGAAGGGTGGGAAGAAATTACTACATTGATCATCAAAAGCTTAAGAGATATCAAATAAATTGTTCTTTTCAATCTGCTTTTGTTCCTGGATGCTGTTATCTCTGTAATTTCTCATGTTCAAACCACATAACATACACTGCAGCCACTGAGCACTGTTTTTATTGGCTAGGAAAGTTATTGTACAGAGCTCTTGGACACCCGCCAGGGAGAATTATTGTAGTTATAAAGCAGGCATTTCTGGTGAGGAAACGAAGAGGAAATAAAGGGGGAGATACAGAACCACAGACTTTGAAACCTTTTATCTTCACTGGGATCCCTCTGTCTGTGATGGGCAGGCATTTTCTCTGCAGCCACAGAAACTTGCAGTTTCTCTGCAGCCACAGAAACATTACTGATAGGGGCAGTTCTGTTTTCAGAAAGGTGAGCAGGGACATTTCTTTGAGTACTAAGGGGAATTCAGCTCCTGTATTTGCTATCTACTGACATTCCAGCTCACACAGCTGCAGGTTTGCTTTCACATATTTTAAAAATAATACTTCCTCAAATTACAATTCTATTTTATTATTCTGTTTTCCACAGAATTTATCTACTCACTGAAATTGTATCACTTCCACTCAAAATGGCGTAATTAAAATTACATAGACTCCTCTGTGTGGGTGCTGTTGTACTATTCTAAGTGCCCCTAATTAGTATGTTTACTGCTCTATAACGAAGGAATCAAGCTAGATCTTCTCCCAACACATTAATATTGGCATAGGATTATACACATGTACAGCTATAGCATGTGTGTTGAGAGGGGAAGCTGTGCAACTGCACCAAGTGATGTAGGACTGCATGAAGCCCCTGCCAACCTCATTCATCCTAAAAGCACCAAAGGCCGAGCAGGGAAGGTTGCTCACCACTCTGGGTCGATTCTGTCGAAGAAAACTCTTCATATCTCCTCCAGCCATGAGCTCAAGCAGAATGAAGCGAGGCAGTGTCTGCAGGCTAACACCAATGCACTGCACAATGTTTTGATGATTGAACTTACTGAAAGACAAGGTCACAGCAGTACAAACAGAAACAGCATTAGTAGTTGGCCAATATCCATCACGTTCACTCTGCCTTGAGCTTGGGTGACCTGGATCGAAACAAGTTACTGATCAAATTCTAACTTCAGATATGTCCAAGTGCCTTTCTAGTTATGAAGACTCCCACAGTCAGGGTTCCTCAGACATTCAAACAGTATTGGCACATATAAAACAAAAACTGCTGCCTAGTTTAGTGGACTCAGTTCAGTATCAACTGTGCAAAAGAGACACCCATCTAATACTCACTACAGCAGCAGATCTGGGGATGATTTTCTACCCCATTACAACAGAAAACAGACAGACAGGAAGCAAAACACACTTTCAGAAAGCGGAATCTTTCTTTGTTCAGCAATGGCCTGGAAAATACAGGAACTAGGCATGTGAAGGAGGTTGGAGCAGAGAACAGATCATGTGCTACTAAGTGAACCAAAGCATTCTATAATTGGCTGAAATTGCTCTTTAAAAACCCTATCGTGTTACCTCTAGTTCACCTGCCACTCAAGCTTCTTGCAGACTTTATGAAGCAGCATGACATCACGGGATTTATTCTTGATTCCATGATTCAGCAGCAGAAAAAGAGGATCTAGGTATAAACTGGGCCAGGCAGTGAGAGGCATAGGAACTTAATCTTGCCGAAATTTAAAATGAATAAATTCCATCTGTGCAAGCTACTGGCACAGGGCAGAGCCATGTTCACTACCTCATCCACACAGAAGCTTCGAAGTGTCTCAGCTACTTTTTTGTGGGGGGAAAAAACACAAGGATTTTCCTAAAGAAAGCACTTATGGCAAATAATTCTACAGATAAGTGAAGCAAAAAGGCTGCACATAAAAGCATACCACCTGAAAAAGCCCCAGTGTGAAATGCTTTCCATACCTTCTTCAGCTGCCAAAACCACTCTTCTAAAAAGCCTTACTTCTATTTGCAAGAGATAATATTGCTTAAGCCAAGACCAAAAATTCACCTCCCTGGCACACAGCCTGTGCTGTACCACCCCTGGTAGTCATCTTGCAGAGGCTGAAATTCTGAGTCTCTGCACAAGTGGCTCTAATATTTAGCTTTCCTGTTGCATACTCTGCTTTCCATTTCACCACTGATTATTTTTGCAAGAACTTCAATATATGATTACTTGATACATGAATACTTGGTAAAAAAAGCAATGAGATTCTTTGAAAAGGAAGCCATTTCAAACACAGAACAAGCTTGTATAAAAATGTTGTGCCTGAACACGACCAGCAGAACCAATCAGGAGAAATTCTTGTGGAGATATGCAAATAGATAAATAAACAAACAAGACTGGATATTATTTTTCCCCAAACCCAAGCAACAGAACTACTGTTTCTCATACCTGCATTACTTCTTTCCCCCCACACTCACCACGAGTCTTAATCCCTTGAGCTATACCTGATAATCAGTGCTTCCATCAGGAAATCCATCTCATCTTGCTCGGAGCAGACTTCTGGCAGTGTCTGTTGAGAGTTTAAGAAAGCAAGGACCATCCCACCAAAACATTGAGAACATTTAGGAGTGCACCAAAGAATAAGGCAAAAAAAAAAAAAAAGAAAAAACAAAGAAGGATGAAACATGAATGTGAGTGACATTAGGGAGCTACCATCTCTTCAGTCAGTCGAACTGGGTGCGTCCCACTCAGCAGTTAGAAGAACAGGAAAGTGATGATCTACTTGGAGGCTTTGTTTTGTGTGCAGTGTTCTACAGCAAAATTATTTCAGATTCACATTAAGCAAGGCACTGGCTGGGGAAATGGAGATCTAGTAAGCACTTTAAAACCACAGGTGTGAATTTATTCTCCCTTTGCTAATAAATCCACATTGCAGAACCTGCTTCTGTGTCATGTAGCACATATAGCCACTTGATTCGTATAATTGTGTCACAGCCTTTCAGCTTTCTCTCCTGCCAGCAGGTCTGGACAGCATCTGCCACTGCTAAATGTGAACTGAGAGCGCAGGCAGCAGGAGCTGCAGTGCCTGCTCCTGTGGCAGCTGGAAGATTATGGAGGAGTTAGCCACAGCTGGGTGTAGCTCCTGCTGCAGTTTCAAAGTGCACACAGAAATGGGAGGTAGTCATTGCTCTGCGTGGCGAGGGCTGGCATGGAAACCCAGTCCTTGTCATTGGCAGTGTGGGCTATGGGACGCATCCTGCTATCTGAAATAAACAATTTCTTCACACAGCACAGTGCAAATGATCTTCACACTGAAAAACCATAACATGCTAATCTGCTTCTGCTTGGCACTGTGCTATTGTGCTTCCTACGATGCATGATCTTTTAAAGAGAATTTTGAAAGAGCAAATAACAATGAATAACAATAGGATTTATTTCTATTAATGAAATCTATGTTTTGAGCTGAACCGATAGGAGTAGACTTGGTCCTCTGAGTCACAAGCTTGTAAAAGAACAGAAGGAGGCAGAAAGCATCCTGTACCTTCAGGGCTGAGTAACTGACAAATCCTGAGACAACAGCAGTAATTTTAGAGAGAATTAGCCTGTTATCTCCTGTCATTAATGACATGGAAAATTATGATATTACAGTATAAATTCACGGCAGCATATTTAACACCGTGCAGCACTAAGAAACAACCTGCAAGTTTCATCAATGGTAGGCAGACACTATTCTCACAGATAAAGGAAATGTAACTGAAATAATCCCAATTTCAAAATACAGTACTGTCACATGAAAAACTTATGAGTAAGTACTTAAAAACTGAAGTGTAGAAGTAAAAATAGACAAGCATTATTTTAAATATTTGCTCTTCCTGTCATATAAATACTTCATCAACCCACTGCTGGTGCCACACAACTTAAAAATCAAAGTTTGTAACTCCCAAATGCAGCAACGTGTGGAAACCTGCATCGTATACATACCTCTGTCATTAAACATGATGAGCATCAATCTACTGAAAGGTAGTGAGAGAATACGGCTCTTACTGATTATTGTATAAAAAACACTGTGGGTACTGACCTTAATAGCCACTTGAAGAGGATTGGGATCCCCCGCAATGCCTACCACTGTTCCTTCATAAACCTCACCAAACGCACCATGTCCCAGAGCCCTGAGAAAGAGAGCAGCCATTACTATGCCCAGCACTGGCTGAGTGCTTCTTACTGTCCAGCCCAATAGGTAGAAAAGCTATTGTAAAAGATGAATCAATAACAGAGTTCTGTTTTAATCTCAGAGCATCTGAAAGTAACTTCTCAACATCTTCTTAAGCCATCACTGAGCTAGCAAGGTTGGATCCCTATTGGTTCTGAATATATCCCTTCCCACTCCATTCTGTGATTCTATGAAATCAAACATCCTTCTTCATCCTATGGCACTGTCAGAATGCGTGGCTATAGCGAGGCAAGAAAGAACTGGGGAGGGGGAAGAAATAAATGAACAACACTTATAAAGGCAGCTGCAAAATGATCCCTTCAGGAGATGGTGTAACACAACACAAAGATTACGAAGTTTTTCCTTTCCTTGTAGCTTTAATCGTCTTCATCTGGACTATATGAAGTGGAAGAGCAATCTAGCGTGTATTTCCTTGTGTCAGGAAATGCAGAAAAAGAAATACTGCTATAGGTCTGGAAGGGAGTTACTGCCAGGTTGCAAGTATAATCCAGAACACCACGCAAGAACAGAGGTGAAATAACCTCTACTCTGTATGGGAACATGGGACAGAAGGATTATGAACTTATACCAGCTCTTATGAGCTTTATGGTATCAAAATATTTCAGAGAACATAGAAAGTGTCACAGATTTCCTTGCCTATATTTGGTGCTTTCCAGTTAGTCAAGGAAGGAAGCCCTCAGTTTCGTATCCTGGGTGCTTGCTGTTGAATAAAACTAGCGTGTAAGCCCCACCTCTGCCTTTCCTTCAAGCTGCCTTTCCACACCTATGCCAAGTCTTACCGAAGCAGAGAGATGTTCTTCCGTGGGATCTCCTTCAGCTCACTCAGAGTGGCAGCCTTCCCAGCAAAGCAGTAGTTGGGGTTGTAATCTGTCATGATGGCTGATGTGCGGATTTTACTCAGTTTATATTCTGGGCTCTGCAGTCGTGCTCTGGCTCCTTCCAGTTGCTGCTTCTTAAGTTGATAAACTGGGGATGGGGAGGAAAATAAAATGCACAAGCAGTATAAGAACCTGGAAAGAAAATATAATACTGGGCACACAGAACAGAAAGAAGAAACCAAGTCAGTAATAACATGCTCAAGAAGTGTCAGTAGCTTTCCTGCATCTCTCCTCCACACTCTGTAGTGATTTAATACTGAATATGCAAACATTTTTGTCCCTGCAGAGTCCTTATCACCAGAAGAAACTGAAGTTTCCTCTGCTTCTTTATAAACTGGGAGAGGAAACACTGCCCCACAAGACACCTTGCTGGAATTGAGTCCCAAAAGGAATGTTGTCTTCCCTGAAGGAATTATGTGTTCAATTACAGAGACTGTGACTTCAGTCTATACAGCAATGGCTGCTAAAGAAGTGTCTGCCTAGAGGGTTTTCCAAGGTTTTCTCTGCAGCATATACAAGGACAGAGCAGTCACTACCTTTGGGGACTATGCCTGTGCTTATATGTGGGATGGTGATGTTTCCTATAATTTCTTTACCCCTGTTCCCTTTCTGATCCACTTGGGAGACCACAAGACTCTGGTTCCAAGTATTAAAAGTAGCTGCATGTGGTTGGGTGGTCCGTTTTTGTCTAATTGAAAAGGACAAATCAAAGGGAGTGTTTCTTACTGATAGATAGGCTGCCACCAGTGAGGATCATTCCGAGCATCACAATCACAGCCACCACAGCTAGGAGGAGTGGGAGAGGCAGATGTCCCTCTGGGATATGACCCTGTGGCACTGGAAAATAAAAAACAGAGGTGCATTAATCAGGAAACAAGCTAAGCTGCAGGAAAGAATCCCTGTTGTGATCGTTGTTTGAGAAAACAGGACAGGGATCATGGCTAAATCATCTTATAGAAATTACAGAAAATCCCTTTAAAGCTTTGGAATTTGAAAAAAAAAATAATCAAAATCATTTTAAAAACGTTGATAAGACAGAAATCTAACTAATAAAACAGATTGCTTATGCATCTTTCTTAATGGGTAATGTTATTGCTAACAAGTTGAAACTGTCTACAGTGATGCTGTGGAGTTCTAAGAGACCATGTTAGTAAATAGTGAATACTAGGCATCAGCTGAACAGACACAGTTGGAAACTTCTGTGAAGAGAAGTAATCTGTGGCCTAAATTAGGGGGTACATTATACAGGAAAGGTATTTATGCTGAACTATTTGATACACTGTATCTGCTCAAGACATTTACTCTGTGTCCCTTTATGTTTAATTTATCTTCCACCTAATCCAAACCTGGTTTTGGGATATGGTGGCAGACATGCAGCTCAGCATACAGGGAAAGAACATCAGGAATTTTCAGCATTGAGTAATTATATATATTAAAAAGAAAACAAAAAAACAAAAAATAAAGAAAAAATAAAAAAGGAAAAAAAAGCCAGGACACTACAAAGAATACATTGATTATCCAATTAGGATAAAACTATATCTTACCAGTGCAGGTGACATTGTCATTGGCTAGCACAGCCCCCATCTCACATTGGCAGACAGGCAGGTTGGTATCAGGGTCTCTCTTGCAGTTGTCTGAGTGGCAGTGGCTACAGTTAAGATAGATCTGAACCTCCACCTCACCATCATTCTCCACAGCTGAATGAGGAATCAGATAGAACAAGCAAGTTTCATTTAACTTTTCCCATCTTTTCCCAGTAAGGAAAAATAAAAAAAGAATAAAAAGAAAAATGAATAAAAGGAGGAGACAGGTACAACTTCTCTTTCTCTGCAGAAGAGTTGATACTGTGGACAGGTCAGAAACCTGACATCATCCAGAAGGGAAGATGGAATTGAGTCCCAATGAAACAGAGAAGTCCTGAAGTGAATTTACTTGAACATGTCTGGGACTGAGGATGTGTAGTTAAACTGAGTGACTGATGTCTCTCCCGGCTTAGCAGTTTGACAGGAAGAATGTCCCAGAGCATTACAGATGATTTTAAAGCAGTAATCACAGCTGAGAAACTGTCTTGCAGAGTGAAATATGCCTGAATGAAAGCTATAAAAGGAAGGAGATGCGGTAGGAAAAAAAAAGAAATAGAAAGAAGAAAAGGATGAAGAGGAAGAAGAAAAAGTGTATCGTACCTGCAAGGGGATGCAAGAAGATCTCTCCAATGGGATTCACAAACGAAATGCCATACTGCCCACCAGCCATGATATCGTCATTGTTAGAGGCATGCCCCCCTGGAGAAAGAAGAGTATAGCTAGTTGTCAGTGCTGCATGCTGCAGAAGTGTGATGCATTTGTTCCTGGCTCTAAACCCCTGCAGTCACTCTCCAGTCTTTCAGTGCATATATATTATACTGTGCATAACATGCTTAATGAATAAGGCTCATTCATCCCAACTAATACCAAGGCTAGTGAAGTGGCTTATTCAAGGGTAAGTCTCTCAGTTCATCTAGGTGAAAATACATTTACTTTAAACAGAAGAAATAAACTGAACGGTTCCTAGGGCGATTTGAGAACAAATAAAGGAATTATTCAGCACATCTGGAAAATACTTACTTAGAAATGCTTCTATAACCTTGATTTCCCAGATAAATAGAGATGTAAGGGAGTTATCCCACCATTCATGTTGACGTGCCTGTAAATCACTTTCTGCAGTAGTGTACTTCTGCTCTGAGTGCTCTAGCTCCTAGTTGCATGAGCTCTGAATTGCACAAAATGAGACAGTACGACTGTTTCTCCAGTGGACCTACCTTTGTAACCTCCACCTCCTCCACCAGAAGTACAAGCTCCTCCTCCACCACCAAAACCACCAGAGGTAGCCCACTGGAGCTTGGCTAATGCTTGATGACAAGCTTGACCCCCTTCTCCACCTTCCAAGAGGGATTTCCCAGCTTGAGGAAGCAGAGTCACATCTTGCCAGCCACCACCTCCACCTTCACAATCAAAGAGTCACAACAAAATGAGAGCAGGTGAATGAAGCACAATCCAAGAAGATTTAATTTCTCAAGAAGTGCCTGTATTCAAGTTAACTCTTCATTAAAGGGTAAGAGAATATACAGACAAGCTTCTTGTTGCCACGGTTAATAACAAAGTGGAATTCCAGTGCATGACCTGTAGTACCCACTGCCTAACCAACAATTTAACACCAATTTGTAGTGGCATTGGGGAAATAAGGAGCCCATCATTCTCCTTTGGGATAACTGATTAGGGCTTTCAGACCTGTTAGATGCTGAATTCCTCGGGGAAATTAAAGCTAAACCAGATTTCCTCATCTCATTTGAGCAGTCCCTCTATAAGGATAATACACAGCAGGATCAGGAGAGCCACTGGCACATACTTGTTACAAAACTATTCCATTTCTAGGATATTTCCAGAAGAGTTCTTTTTGTTAGGGTTTCAGTGAAGTAATAGGGAAAAAGTCTTTTCTTCTAAAGCCACCATTACAGTTTGTAGGAGTGTGCTCCAACCCCCAAACGTCACTTTTCACCCAGTGCCTTTTCAGAAAAGAGCACTCCTATGGAACAGCCACTGCTGGAGCACTCATCATCTGTCCCATGCATTCTCTTTTTATCTTGTGATAGACCATATAAGAAGACACCCTTTATAGACTAGACACATATTTCTAACTCTTACTACCATAGAATTCCAAAAGATCAAGAAGCCCCTCACTTACAGGACAGCTTGCGCATTCAGGCATTTGTTTCAGACTTTGTGCAGTTTTAACATCTCACCTGCTGCCCCAGTTCTTCCACTGACTCCTGGTACGGCCGTGCTGTTCTCAAATTGCTCCAGGGGTACATCATCCAGGGAGTTGTCCTGAGCCTTCAGGTAGGCTTTTCCTCCTCCTCCTGCTGCGATGAGCAAAGGTTCGAAAATCCCATCCTTCTGCTGGAAAACCCCCCATCAAACATCAGAAAAACTTTACATCCCTTGCATATATGAACTCACAATCAAACTCGTCAAAAAGCACAAAAGCAATCCAAAGGGAAGAGGCCCGATGCCAGGGTAATGGTATTGATTGTTTCCCGACTACGTTATAAAAATGCTTTACACAGTGTTTCTGTGTACAAAAATAACTAATCAACTGAATCCCATGGTTTGAGTTTTTGTTTGTTTGTTTGGTTTGGTTTGGTTAGGACTACTGTTAGACAAGACTCGGGTGTGGTTCCCAGACCTGAGGTGTCAAGAACTGAAGAAGCAGTTCAGCCAGCTTAGCAACAGTGACGAACATGGTCAAGGATGTGAAGAGACAGAGATTTAAATTAAAAATACAAAAAGACGGCAACACAAAGAGAGGCAGAGGAGGGAGGTGGAGAAGAGACACACTCCTTTCTCATCATCATCTCCACTTAAGAACTAAGCTTCATATGTCATGATAGATGGTGAAAGATAGTTGCTCTGCAGGATGCTACTCAGGTTGGAAGGAAAGAAGGAATACTTACTCTGAAGATGTAGGTTGCTCCTCCTCCACCCCCACCTCCTCCAGCCCAGTCCTTCAGGTCCTTTTTTTTTTTGTAATCTTCTTCGATGAGAGATGACTCCCCTAAGCAGATTTTCTGGGTCTGAGGATTGGCCTGGAAGGAGACAAGAGATGCCATCAAATTATTGAGATTTATCTATCTCAGTAAGATAATGTTGTTTGAGATACATATCAGACATAGATAATAGGCATGCGGATATATATATGCAGAAGGGGAGCTCCTTTACAAGGAAGAATTGCCTGCTACCTCTGATTTGCATGCAAGTGAAAATACAAACAGTCTTCATGGGCTGGCAGACCACATTTCCCAAAAAGATGTGGAGATGTGGTAATAAAGAATTTTCACTGATGGGGTAACTCCTGAGCCTGACAAAGGCTTTCAGACCACTGGGTCAGACATTAGAGGACATCAGTGTAATCATTCATGTTAGCAATTTCTGCTCATCACAAGTGGGTGTTTTTTTTTGTCATTACACATGCCAATTCAGGGGCCACTGTAGTTAGTGGGAAGATTCCCACTGTTTTTCATTGGCTTTGTATTTAGACATTAGTCTCTAAGCTTAGAGAGTGCCTAAGGAAAGTGCAGCCACAATGTTGCTTTGGATTTGTAGATTTCTATTAATTTTACAGAAACTAAACCAAAACCCTGGCAGGCAGAAAGAAATTCAGGCTGTGGAAAAATAAGAGTGGGAATACACAACTCTTGCCTAGTAGTTCCCCTCTTAAAATAAGCAGAAGAAAGTCAATGATGAATTCAAACACCGGGAGCCTAAAGCAAAGTTCCTACGGGTTTTGTATTTGTTTACGCATTTGGGGGTCAATTTTCTTTTCAGAATTCTTCATATTTGTTTCGAGATTCTTCCTAACTTGGTTTATTCATTCTTACCCTACTGACTGGATTTCAGAGCTGGATCCTGGGATTTCTATCTTTCATCACCAGCCCAGCCAAACCCCAAGCCACCCACTGAACCTCACTGAATTGTATCTGCAAAATCTCTGCCCATATGTGCTTGTGCAGCTCTCACCCCGGGGCAGGCATCCTCCCCCTGCTGCCCCACTAAGATGTACAGCAGCTCATCTTTCTCCAGCTGGAAGGTGGCCGAGATGAAGACCCCGTGGGACCTCTCATTGTGATTTTTGGCTCCCTTTCCTCCAGCTGCTCCATAGGCAGAAATTCTAGAAGAAAAAGGTGTAGTTAAAGAGACAAAACTTATCTTACTCTTTTCATCCCCCAAAGCAGTTCCATTTGTGAGTTCTCCCCAGCCTGCACCCCTAAACAGGCATTGCTCCAGAGCAGGCTCTTGCTGCAGCATCTCATGGACATTATTTTTCTGAGACACACACAGCAGAGGCTGCTCAAGATCAACTGATCAACTACGCTGGAGCACTGGAGACAGATTTCAGAGGCAAACAGAGGGAACTGGTACAGGCAAATCTGAAACACCAAGGCCCTGGGTCACAAAATGATGGCAGCACTTGCATTTGATTACATGCTCGCCAGTCACTCCTGTTCTAATCTCCTCTGAGTCACTGCTCTACCTTCTCATGCTTCAACAGTAGCTCAGACACAAAACCTTAGAGCTAGCCCTCCTATTTCTTACCTACTTTTCCATCCTTCATCTACTCAGCAAAAATGGTCCTACACTTAGATTTGCTGAAACTCTAGAACCAGAAAGTAGTTCAGTGGTTTCCCCATCAACACTCCCTGATACATACCTGTAGCGGTTTGTGGCTGGTACTCTCCAGACTTGCACTCCTCGGAGCCTGCCCTCCTTTTCCACAATCACTGACACATTGCTGCCTTTATAGGCATTGTCACACTGAGCTTGAGTTGGTCCATGTGGGCCACTGGCACCACATGTTGAGAACCACCAGAGAACCACAGACGTGTCCCCTGTGACCAGAACAGACAGAGTTAGGGCTGGTATGAACTTCCCTTTATTTCTCAGGCATGTGCAGTTAACTCACAGAACTCTTTAACTAAAGGGCATGTATCATCAAAGCAAACAACTGTTCCTGGTGCTACGTGTCCTTTGTGATTCTTCGATGGCAAAATGATTGCTGTTCACAAAACACTAATGATTTTTTTAAATCAGATTATTATGAGAAAGATCACGCTGCAATAGTTATGGCTACATACAGACCTTTAAAATTGAATACGTCAATTTGATCATATGCTCATGATTATATATATATATATTTTTTTTTAAAAAGAAGCTTAAACTTGCATTTCAAAGCTCTCAAGGAGCTCTCCCAGTCTGCACACATATCTGGGACAGCCCCAGGCATACACACAGAAATAAAAGTTGAAAGCGTCTAACACAGTGACTAGTGATCACTGATGAGAGGTGATAACAGTTTTAAAAACCATATGATCCAGTGCATGCACTGGGCCAGAGTTAAGCAATACAGGATTTAGCATAGTAGAACTGTTTAAGAGCTGAATGATTAAAGTCACAGCGAAAATCATAAGCCTTTAAAAAATATTAGTCTTCTTTAAAGGAAAAGACAAGCAAAACTATCTCCTACAGATGTTAAGCTGCCAACACACAGAGTGTTAGCTCCACTACAGAAATGGAGGAACCGAAAGCAATACAGGTTGTCATAACTCAGACAAACACAGTCCTCAGGAGATGTGCACACAGCTATTTGTTGGCGGCAAAGCAACCTCAAGACACAGGAATCTTGCATTTTACTGAAGGCTCCTGGGTGGAACATGCTTTCTTTCATACCTACTGGACTCTGCTTCCTCCACCCTTCTCTCCTCACACCCTCCTTTAGACAGCTTTTCTCACTCAAACAGTTGATGCCTGTGCTCCAAGAGGAGCCCTCTGCTGTTATCAGTAAACGGGTCCCTAAGTGACCTTGTTTCTCCCTGTTGTTCATCCAGTTTTTCTCCTGTGTGGATTTCCAGTTCTTCACATTTTTCCCTCCCTGGTTCTTCATCTTTACACTCATATTCTCCACCACTGGGTTCAGCCTGCATCTATCCCCAGCTATTGGGAGCCAATAGATTTGTGCTAATCTAACCTTAACTTTCCATAGCACACTGAATCTGAGTCAGGTAGCTTCTGCTTCTACTTAAAGCTTCTTTACTTACGGACTCACTTTTCTTTGAAAGCATCCTACTCTTTAAGACCTGGTGAGTTGGACCTCAGGAAACTTTTGCCCTACAGCCAAAAGCAGAGACTACCTGACACGTTCTCCACAACTTTGGGAAGGATTATACTTCATTGCTCTGTCCCTATAGGTCATACAGACCACGTCAGGCAGATCACACACACAAATAAAGAGGAAGTCATCTTCTACAGGCAAGAGACAGGTTTTCAGTACTGAATTATTTACCAGGGAGGGAAGGCTCTTCCAGGGGGTTCAGAAGATGCTCATCTGGGCTACTAATCTCCCGTGGGTACTGATGCTTTCCACTAAAATGAGTTGGTTGTCTTCCTGTAATTGTTTGTAGAATGGATAGGAAGATGACAGAAAAAAAGAGATGGAAAATTTTAAGTTTGCATGAGTAAATGCAGTATGACCATTTGTTTAAGATAAGTATATAATACCTTGGACAAAAAAAATATTTTTAATAACCACTGTGGGATTTTTTGTTTAAAAAAATACACAAAAACTTATCTATTTAGGCCCGTATCTTGGCTTAACTACCTCTATCTGTGCTGAAATCAGTGGGACTTCACTTGAACAAATATCCTGTGTTATCCCACGGAGGCTCACCTGCAAGATAAGCTCCTTGGCAGCAAATTGCACTTGCTAGGATTACAAGAATCTTAGAGAAAAGTGTGGTGTGGGAAAACAGATACCAGTACTGACATTCTGCTGTCAAAGGTGTAAAGCACAGTGATAGCAAAAAAATGTTATCTTCGGTGTCATGGTAGGTAAACCAGCTTCAGATCACTCTTCTCTCACCAATGAACTTTGAACACCTTCACCCCCAAACTTGTATGAGAAATAATTTGCTAAATAAAATGATGTCACACTGACAGACACAGTAGAGAAACAGTAGTATACTCTTGGCAATATCTGTAAATTTTTGGACAAATATTTCCAAAAAACACAGAGCAAAAGGTGACATTTATGCACAGTGTAACAGGCTTTTAAAAATCAGCCCTTTCCCAGGGAGGAGAGACATCAAAGCAGGGGCTGAGCCAAAGCATCCAAATGCACCGTGAACACAATATGTAACCAAAGCTGACTTAGAAAGGAAAAAGTAATAACTCTTGATTTATAATCTGCAAGCATCCTGTTTCCATAGTTAAATTATCCATTTGTATGCAGATGTTTGTAAGAAAATCTCTGTAGGAAAAAGGAGAGACTTTATGAGCCCTCACTAAATTTAATACTGAACATTTTTCATTAGTTGAAAAATACTACAAATATTTCCATTTGTTCCAGTTGTGAGAGTCTAACAGCTGTTTGATGCTCTGTTCAAAAGAGACTCACTCAGTTCCAGCTGGACAATTATCTATGCTGCAAAGCCACTGCTCTAAATAGTGATAATTAACACACTTGTTAGCTGTGTCAGAAAGGCCAAATAACTAATTGAAGCATAGTGACCTTGCTGTGCTTTTACTCCTGAGAATATTCCCCCCAGGTCTGTGTGAAAGCTCATTGATGGATGGAAGTAAAAGGAAGCTTTGTACCAAAACACTGTTCATACTGAGATAGAGAACTTCAATGGATGCAGTTGTCAAGCAAGTAAAAAATGAAATTAACCCAAAACAAATGATCTGATCAAAGGCAAGAAGGAAAACCAAATGAAAAAGACAACACATAGCCAGAAAAGATGCTTGGTCTCCCTAGGCCTGAAGTGAATTATGAATCTCAAAGGTCAAAACAATTTCAGATAGTTAGAGATGTACAAGAAGTCTGGTTGTGTTTGCCAGATTGATGGAATGTAAATCAGTCCCTTAAATACAGACTTGGTCTATGTGTCTGCATGGATTTTTTTTTCCATCATCCCAACTGGCTATCCTAAGGCAATGCTTTGTTTCCAAACAAACAATCTTTCCTCCTTCTCCAAACAGTCTGAAACCTTCACACACTAGAATAAAGCTTCTGTCTCCTCCATTTTCAGCATGCAAGCTGCATGACAGGCTAAGCATTAGTACATCCACATGAGCCATTAACTCTTAGGAATCTGATCCTTTGTGTGCCACCAGACATGAATTTGGAAGGTGTCAATTTCTACAAATTTGGTGTATTCATACGAATATGCCCTGGCATCCAGAGGCTGCTACTCTAGTCTTTTTTAGCTTCTACTTGCTTTCCTGATAGCCAAAATATTGACTGCAAGTGAACAGAAGGGAACAAGAATTATTCATGTTTAGGTGTACCTATATCAGAAAAACATTCAGCAACTGTCACTTCAGGAATGTTGATGTTCACACTGAAGATGGCAGTAGAAACTGTGAAAGGATATCTTCTGCAGAGACAGAGCTACAGAATATAGTTCCTACTTCTCTGTTTCTAGGACTATAGTGAAGAATGATTCAGTAATTTTGGGGAAGGGATTAATCAGAAAAAAGTGCCTTGCAGTATCTTCAAAGTGTGCACGGTCTTTTCAAAGGTCTTACCTCACTGATGCAGGTGGAGCACTCCTGGAAGCCTCTCCAGCTTGTCCTGGAGTGGGACAGAGAATGAGGAAGCTGCACCAACGTCCCCATTTCCCAGCCCTTTGGCTGATCCAATTACATTTCTTGTCAACACCTTACTCACTCAACCAAATGGGGTTGTGCTGAACAGCTTGAACCCCTCACACCATTTGCCTCAAGCAATGAGACCAGTAGACCAGCAAGGCCAGGCTTTGATAGCTTGGGGATTTCAAAGTAAAAACCAAGAGATATGACACACAAAAGCTCTCTCCAGACAGCCTTGTCATTTAAAAACCAGTATTTTTAGAAAGCATAAATGATGTGCAAATAGAAAAGTAACCCCTTGGTCAGGACAGTAGAGTGTGCTTCGATAGAACACAGACCTGTGATATTATTTGGAACAATACCATCCTCAGAGCACTAAAAGCTAATGGTAAAAATGGTGGGCATGAAAGCATTGAGGAAGACAACAGTCATGCCAGCCCACATTTTCATATTTAGATACTCAAAACTCAGATCTCTTTCTACAGAAACACTAGCTAAGTAAGAGGATAAAATACTTGTATCTTTATGGCTGTCCCTTAAAAGTTCTCACACTGAATCAGACCCATGCCATCTGATTTGTGACACTGTCATGACAAAAGGTGATTTTATTAACCAGAAGATGGTTTTGTTTAGCCTTTCTCACAGGGAAAGCATCTGTCCCTGCCCAGGGGCTGCCATCCAGAGAACAGGCTGTTTGTTTTTTGTTCTTACTGATGTCTCTTGAGCTGCCCTCACTACTCTTCCCTCCCTTTACCAAATATTACTGATTCTTTCCTCTCTGCTTTGAGGGATGTAGAAAACTTCACCTGCTGTCCCAGCTTGCATACATATAAGCAGTGCTTTCAAGGTCCATGCTAGATTTTGAAGAAAATTGAATGACAGGATTAAAATAGATGGAGAGATTAATATTTACATCATAGCAAACAGCAATTTTTTCCTTCCTGCTCCATGTCCTTCCTGTTGCCCTCATGCAAAGAATTCACTGTTTGGATCTTAATTGGCTCCCTCTCTGACATCTGAAACCTCTCCTTGCTTGGGAGAAATAATTTCATTACTGAAAACACAGCAGAGCTGCTGGGCTTCTCTGCAACCTAACTGAATTAAAATCATGAGAAGATAAATGCAAGGCAGTTACTTTCAGAGGCGAGAAAACGCCAATTTGCAAAGAGGATTCAAGGAACAATGGCAAGCACAGGGCTTCCGAGAAACATTTCCTTCATGATATGTCTTCTGAATGAGTCATGCAACTCTGGGTCACACTTTCAGATGGGGTAAGTGGCTGCTTCTCCTGACATTAGTGAGATTTATAGTAATTGAAAGTGAGGAGAAACCTGGGTGGAGTCTAATAGACAAGCCCTGAAAACATTCTTGCAGTGGTTTTTGAGCCCCACCTCTTTACCAAAGAACACAACTCTACGCTAGAGCCAAAAAAATGCCCACAGGTACTGTAGGCGCCCGTATTTGTTCTCAGAAGAGCAGTAAAGCAGAAGCTGTGTGCACAGCAGTTGGCACAAGAAGCATCTGGAATCACTCCCTTCAGTTTCCTTAAAAACTTTTCTCATATTTCAAAACAAAATGTTAGCATGCATAACCCAATATATTTGGGAGCCAGGGGTGTTAAGGAGCTGGAGTGAACAAACAGATTTACCCTAAAGGAACATCTCTTCCTATTAATTCCAAATGAATAAGTGAATGCTCAACTTTTAGTGAGAAAAAAAACCTGAAACTATTCAGTGTTCTCAGTGCCCACGGAACTAAGAGGCAAAGAATGTGAGACCAGATTGGTCAAAGGTAGGAGAACAAAAGGGCTATAGACAGTGGAAAACTTTTAACACATACCAGTTTTAACATAAGCCTTCTCACATCAGGGTACAGCTAGTCTCTGCAGGAGCCTGCTAGTACACCCAGCAATGACATATTGGAAGCGGGTCTTTTGAGGGGTAGCACAGAACATTTCATTTGCAACAGAAGCCACTGTTGAAGTACTGCATGTTCTCTTCCTGTTTAAACATCAGAGGATATAGGTCTTTTCTGCAGAGTCTAGAAGATGCTGGTTTCTAATATCCCCAAGTATGCAACCTTTTTCCACTTCAAGAAATTCAACTCTTTTGCTAGCATGTTTTGGAGATCAGCACTGGCATCATCTTCAGCGGAATACATTGTCATCAGTAGTATTATCAGTAACAAAGCCAAGAGAAGTATATATGTATCTGGCAGTGACATCTGATGCACCTCCTACAAAGGTGCACCAAACTTTGCACCTTCTACAAAGGGCAAAACAAACTTCTTGTAATAACCTTAACTTTACTGCCAGAGAGACATTTTATTCTTCCGTTTTCCTCCCTTCCTACCCTAAAATATATTCATTTTCCCCCTTGTTTTCAAGAGGTTCCCTTCAGTTATCAGTTGCCAAGGGTGCACAGGTCAGAGTGGACTGCTAAAGAGCAATGTGATGTAATCCTTCCACTTAAAGCTCAGGAACAAGTCAAGAGTTTCTTGCCAAGACACACAGGCAGCTTTCAACTATGTGATACAGATTAGGGAAAAGACAGAGCGCTAGTAAACTGGCACAATGCAATATTTCCTCTACTCACAATCTTCAGCCGATCTAAGATAATTGGCATTGTGATATAAAAGCTAACATAAATGATTCATGTGCACTCTAAGTGGAGGAGGGGAAACACAGCAAGTATGGTCCGGCTCAGCTGGACACTGATTACACTTCCCAAATTCTTTACGGGATTCTACAAGGGGCATGGCTCACCATCAGCAAAGCAATCCATTCCAAATGTAATATTGTCGATAGCGATGTCAGCTTGGGAATTCCAGCCCCAGGTTGCCAGGAGTTGCAGTTGAAACCTTTGCATTAAGACAGAAGATTTAGAGAAGACAGACAAAGGGGCAGAGGGGAAAAAAAAAAACAACACAGCAACAACAACAAAAAAGATAATGTTCTTTTATCAACCAATAGTGACAATCATAATTCAGAATCTTTCTTTTAGACGAGCTGCTGAACAGCCATAAGAGCTTCCTAGAAATCTAATCCACTAACCAGCAGTTAGTACGACCAACCAATACTTGTATACTGCCACATTTAATGTGGAACAAATACGAGAATCCTACTTCCCCTGTTATCTGCACACACATAGGAAAATAGGAATCTCTCTCACAAATGTTTATACATGCACAACCATCCTTATTCAATCACCACTGACTGTAAGGGAATTTGTCGTGTGCAAAAGGAAAATGAAAATAATCTCCATTTTTTCTATCTCTGAAGAGAAATCTGAGATAAAAATTAAGCAGAGCAATATCCAGAAAGACAGGAACCTTAGGCCTGAGTGTTGGCCAGTGTAACCAGGAAAATAACAATGTGACACAAATTTATTTCAGATGATATTCAGACCATTTTAAATCTTAGCCACAAATGTTTGCATTCTGTGCTAACCCACTTTACCCACCATGATCAGATGTTAAGTGTTTATTAAGGAAGCCTGTCATGCCCCATGAGCATTGCCACATTCTGAATTCAGAAGAAGAAAGAAAAATGAACTGAAGGGCCTACATCTAATACATAGGATTAAATTGGTTTTCATTAAACTTCAGAAATAAACAGATGCCTGATGTCCAGTGTATTTACAGCTTATTAAAACATATGGAGAAGACCTCTACTGCTGTCACTGGTAACGTTTAATCATGATTTACAATGAAGTGGTGACCTGCCTAACAGTCAGTACCTTCTCACAAATTAGTGGCTATTAAGTATATGTGAATATTCTGTCCATCAACCAAATGTTGATCCATATCACAGCACCACAGAATTCTTGAGATTGGAAGAGGCCTCTGAGTCCACCTGGTCCAATCCCTGCTCAAGCAGACACCCTGAGCAGAGTGCCCAGGAGGCTTCTGAGTATCTCGAAGGAGGAGACTCCACAGCCTTTCTGGGCAGCCTGTGCAAGTGCTCTGGAACCTGCATACCCACAAATTGGCATCCACAGTTAATATAATGTTGCAAAGATGAATCGGAATCTTTAAACTGTTTCTATCACAGCTCAAGAATAGTCCCTTGTGCTTCAAATAAAAGCTTTCGTACCTACAGGATCTGAGCAAATTCAAATCACACACAACTCACAAGTGCTGGCTTCTGTATGCCTCCCATTCTTTGCAGCTTCAGGAAAAGAGAGGAGGAATTTGCCTTTTGAACTCTGTGCTCTGTTAGCCAAAGGGGTTTCTACTGTCTCTGCTCATTGAATTCATTTTGTTGGCTGTAACATATAACCCTCTCCGTCTCTCTGCTGTCTGGTCTTCTGCCTGCTTGATTTTCTTCTGATAGCAGCCTTTTTTCCTTGTGTATGTGAACCAAGTGAGAGAACCTGCCAGCTGATCACTGGGAACAGTTTTCCAAGTGCCCAGCTGGGAGGCTGATCAGTAAATTGTATAGTTTTTCTATATTGAGTTTGTTTGGAGAAGATAGTGCTAAAAAATACGTATTTCCCCGTCTTTCTTATCTATTTCTTGTTTCACCGAATTTGGACAAACAGGAGACAAGTTGGCTAAACTGATTTTCCAGAGCTTAGACATAAACATATAGGGTTTGAGACTGAGATTTACAGAAAGAAGAAAGTAGGCAGAGGAGTAGAAAATTGAGAATAAACCTTGACGAAAGGCCTGGAGTCACCTAAATAAAATAGCACAAGAGATGACTAGGAGCAGTAGGGAATAGGAGGGCAGAGACACACTGTAAGAGAATTGCAGAATTGTTTGAGTTGGGAGGGACCTCCTCTCATTCAGATAGGAATATGCACACATAAACTACCTACTTGTTTCATCTCATGTCTCAATTATTTCAAGTTTAACAGGACTGGATTTTTTTTTTCCTCAGAGTGCTGGCTAGTGCTCCCTAAAGCCATTTGGTGTCCTTTCCATCCTGCCACATCCATTTCTCTTCAGATCAATTTCCCTTCAGAACTGAGGTCTGACACAAAAATTGGAGGCTTTGCAGACAAAAATAGGGCGTCATTTATTAGATGAAGCAGAAGCTCTTTAACTACTTTGAAAAGCCTGAAAGACTACTCTGACTAGGTCCAGATGAAAATGCCTGAGGGAAAGAGCTATTCTGGACAAATTCACTAGTCGTATTTTAAATACACAGAACTAAACACATAATTATCCTCTGGGCTCCATACAAGAATATGTGTTACACTGCCAGTTTACAGACCTCTCCAATTCTGAAGGAGCAAACAATAATGTTGCCACCAAAGGTAATCATGAAATTAAAGTAGGAAAAAGGGTGGGGCAACATTCTTTCTCTCTCCTTCCTGTTTTGCTGCTGCTTGGATCTGACTTGCCACCACTTCCAGACCCAAATATCTTAACTTTTTACAAAAAAGATGCAGAGGACATTTCAAGTTGAAAGCAATGCCATCAAATCCTCTAATCCATTAAGTTTTAAGACAATACTTATTGCCAAAGTAGATCTTTTTAAAATTTATAATATTATGTAGACTTTGAGATTTTTTGTCTAAAGGGTGATGTGAGACAAGCCTTCTTGAGGAACATGCAAGAAACAGATTGGAGTGATTTAAAAATGATTTGTATTGTTCAGAATAACTTGCTGTCAACACCATTTCATAGCTTGAAACTGACTGACACAGAATGGAGGAGGAAGAAAGAAGACTTCCTCAGCAAGCAGAATTGACGTACTCCTCTCATTTTGTCAGTAGAAATGGGCATGGAAGAAGGTAAAAATGAAAGTGATACTTCTCAGCGAAGACACTAATAATTTACAAAATCTGTAGGGATATATCTGGGAGGTGCTGCTGGTGTTCTTACCGGTTCTGAAGCACTGGCATTGGTAAAGTGATGAGAAACCAATGGTCACTCCAGCTCCCTGCTCTTTCCCACATTGGCAAGGTAATAGGAGCTCCTTTTCTCTCTTCCCTGACAGAGAAGGAGATGGTACCATTGTAGTTGCCAAAAACATACACCGAGAATTGGACCTGTAACAGAGAGAGAAATAAATAAATTAAATAAATAAATAGTATCTGATAAATAGGAGATAGTACTTACTACTCCCTCCTGGGGGCATTGAGACCAGTGCTTTTGTGTAATTTATCATTGTTCCTTGCACAGAATTTTCTTGACTGACACTTGCGTTCTTAGACACTGACGACTACATCAATGGCCTCAGATATCATCTGGGTGACAGTGACCTCCTTCAGGAGCAATAAATCAACTGAATCACAGAATTGTAGGGTTTGGAAGGGACCTCTAGAGATCATTGAGTCCAATCCCCCTGCCAAAGCAGCTCCCTAGCCCAGGTTGCACAGGTAGGTGTCCAGGTCGGTCTCGAACATCTCCAGAGAAGGAGACTCCAACACCTCTCCTGGCAGCCTGTGCCAGTGCTCCATCATCCTCACTGTGAAGAAGTTCCCACGCACATCTGTGTGGAACTTCCTATGCATCAGTTTGTGGCCATTTCCCCTTGTTCTATCACCATACACTGCAGAGAAGAGTCTAGCCTCATCCCTTTGCCTCCTGCTCCTTAGATATTTATAGACATGGATCAGATCCCCCCCCCAAGTCTTGTTTTTTCAAGGCTGAACAGACTCAGGTCTCTCAGCCTTTCATCGTAACAGAGGTGTTCCATGCCCTTCATCATCTTTGTAGCCTCTCATTGGACTCTTTTGAGGAGATACCTGTCTTTTTTTTTTGAACCAGGAAGCCCAGAACAGCCTCACCAGGGCAGAGTAGAGAGGGAGGATCACCTCCCTCAACCTGCTGGCCACACTCTTTTTAACGCATCTCAGCATACCATTGGCCTTCTTGGCCAAATTAAAATAAGGTAGAGGAACACAAGCTTAAACTCAACAAAAGTTTTATCATTACGTTTCTACGATAGTCAGGATTGCTTTTCTGCAGTATTCCAAATACACTGTTTCCCAGTGTTCTCATCAGCCTAAAGATTCCTGTCAAAAGGTTTGAAAGAGTTTAAATCTTTTAAGGTTTCCCACTGTAATCACTCATATTCAGGTGTTGCACTGGTGTGGCTCAATCCATACCCAGGTACTATATAACATAAAACTACTGCAAGGAGAGGACTGCTCTGCCACAAATACCCAGGAAATGAGCAAATAGACCATCTTCACAGACAGGAAACTCCATCTATATACTTGCTCCAAGTCATAGACACCTCCTGAACTATAGCTCTGATGTGGCAGGTACTCAATCTGATCACCAGGTCAAAGAATATTTTGAAGCAGGACTCCTTTCTATGGGGCACCACAGACAATTTGCCACAGATCAAAAGAAAAATGGCATTTCCACTGAATCCTAGAGGACTCAGCTGCTCTTTACCGAGAGCACAAGCAGGAGATGGAGCACATACACAAATGTACACATCAGGAAGTTCCTTACTCTTGAAATGTGTATTCAGATCTGTGTCAGTGAAGGAGAGATTGGGTCTGGATCTCCTGTATAACACCCATGACCAAGTTACTGCTCCTGATTTTCTGTATCTAGCTCCAGGCACATTTTATTTTATTGGAACTACTCAGCAAACTTGACCTGAATTTATAAATACATATCAATGGTGAAGATATATTTTTGGCATCTGCACTGTATTTATTTTGCCAGTTCTAATTAGGAGGTATCAAAGCTTTCTGTTTTTTCCTGGCAGAGTTGGACTACAGCTCAAGTTTGCAACTTAATTTTCCTAAGTGATTTGAGTGCATATTATTTAAATATTTTTGAAGCTCCCCTTACATTTTGTAGGGATCTAGGCTGAAGGCAGGATATGTGATTTTATCCATGCCAGTTTGCCTTCACCTTCTGAAATTTCTGAAGAACATGAACAGAAGTTTATTACCTTCATCTATTCCTGGAAGGTCTAACACCCTACATGTTTCATGCTTCTGTTGCCAGTAAAGCCGTCAAGTTTGTTAATTCATAACAATGTAGTGAAGAATTTAAGAAGAGAAGACTCAGCATCATGCATACCGAATGGCTCAACAGGCTGGGACAGCCAACTCTCACTTCTACAGTCTAAGGGTATTCAATGCAACTCAGGTGCTAGGTACTGTTCGCAGGAATGGTCTATACATTCGAGCTAGGGAGTTTTTCCATATCTAAGAGCTGATTTGGCACTCCTGCTCTTATTTACTGGGATTGTTTCTCCTTTCTGGTGTTCAACAAGCAGCTAGCTAGGCAGTATACTCCTTTGTAATGTCTCATACACTGCACAGAGGCATAGAGAAGAAAATGGGCATATTGCAAAAACAGCCTGAGAATTATCTCCACAAAGGTGTTCAGGTAGAGTGAGATACCTGGTAATATTCAGTGGCAATACTAGCTGGCAAGCTGGTACTGTAAGCCTTGGCCACACCATTTGTCTGATTGCCCTCTGCTCTCAGGTAGAGAAAGTGTCCTGTGAACAGAAAAGTGAATGAGGGAAAAAAAGACCTTTATTTTAAATACTTTCAAAATACTTTAACATCACTGTGCTGAAGCACAGGGTAGGCAGGAGGACATGGTAGAAATATTACTTGAGAGTACATTTATTACTGA
Source organism: Odontophorus gujanensis (assembly GCA_013399175.1). NCBI lineage: Eukaryota > Metazoa > Chordata > Aves > Galliformes > Odontophoridae > Odontophorus > Odontophorus gujanensis. The sequence goes on from VXAB01009724.1 coordinate 74,048, forward strand.
ATTACAGTGAAAACACTAGAAGATTTCAGCAGCACAATAGTCAATATCCCAAACCCTTCCCTGCCACAGAAGTAGAAGCCACTTGAGTACATTTCCATTCAGTGGTTCTACTCTTGAGTTCTTTGATCAGTTCTGATTCTTACACCATGAGCATCAATGATTTTTTAAGACACAGTGCCATAAGAGCTTATATGTAGTCTTTGTTCCAAGTAAGAGTTTGTATGAGTTCTCAAGAGACAAACAGTACTCTCATATGAGCACACTCTACATTCATAGGGAACTGTGAATCAAAACTCACCTACTGACTTCAAACATGAACATGTCAGAATTTGGCTTCCCTCCTTATTTATAAAGCAGACAGTTCTGTGAATTATCAAACATTTTATTTATTTATTTTTTCCCTGTGGTATTCTATGGCACAAAAAAATTATTATCACTTGGTCTTGGGACAGACTTACATGTGATGCTCTTTATAACCCACTGGTAGAGTCTGACAAGAGTCTCCAAAAGATTTGTGTTCTACAAGCTGCTTAGTTCTGTTGGACAATTTTCACTTTGTGATGCTGCAGCTGAAGTACTCTGCAATTGCCTATCTCATAAGAGCAAGGAGGGAAGTGGTATATATAGAGAGGAAAGTATTCATCATGTAATTCTTTTTAAAGGTGAAGACACTAGACTCCTACAGTTTCACATTAACTTTGCCACTGAACATTTCATATGAAGTATTGTATTGTGATCAAAAGTTAGTTTTAGCTATATTTAATATTATTCTAGATAATACTGATACTAGATCTGTTTTGGAAAGAAGAAAGCCAGACATTTTGAACTAATTAAAAAAAAACCACATTCCTAAGTTCAAGACTTATTCATATGCATGTTGACACACACTTACATACACACATAAAAGATGCACTCACAGACAGAAAGAGAGACTAAGAAAGAACTGTGAGGAACCTACCTCCAGTGGCCTGCAAGATAGACCCTACAAATGAACCGTTTTCAACCATTTCATTAAAGCCCTTGATGGACCAAGGAGATGCTGCAGTTTCATTCAGTGTCCAGCCACATGAACCCTCTTCAAAAGAGCAGTGTGAACCCTCTGGGAGACTATCTAAAATGGATCATAAGAAAATGTAGGAAAATAGAAGAAACCTGATTATGGAAGAAGGCAAGTAGCAGAAAAGGTCAAAATTTACTATAGTTCTCTAAACTGTCACACTTACACTATCTTTCAATGTTTGAATACTAATAGGTCTCATTTGTTTATTTTTCCATAGCCATCAAAAAAGTCAACATTTTTGCTACTGGAGCTGTTACACACTTCGCAGTTTTGTCACTGAAACCAGCAGCTCCCATAATCTAGAGTGATAAATTGCTCCATACATTTGTAAACGCCTTACTGGATAAGAAATTGCAGACATCATAAGGATTTTTGTGAAAGGTGGTAAACAGATTACTCTAGATCTCTGTCACCATAATTGAAAACAAACAAACAAATGAAACAACAAAAAAAATAATGTTTCTCAGCACCACATGTACTTATTTAGTCTTTCTTTATCATGATATGCAAGATGAGCTCTGAACTTGCACATCTTGGAGGGACAGATTTGTGACTGATCACGTTGGTAGCTGGCACAAACATAATGATCTGTGTTTTCCACTGAAGAGAGGTTCAGACCTTGAGTCCATAAGGAATTTCTCACCCACCAGCTGTAGATGTGTAAATAGGATTTTGCTTTCCTCTGAAGCAGCAGACCATGAATGACAGGTCACTGAATGTGTTATTGCAACATTAAAAATAATAATAAATCAATTTTATCCTATATGGAATGAATTTTCAAAAAGAATCTTGATAACAAATTAATAAAAATGGGGTAAATTATTATAGGAGGCTTAATAATGAATTAATCTAGAAATCGAATCAATTTAACCTGTATTTTGTTCTAAACAGATAATTCTAACAGGATGAAGGTTCCCACAAAATGCCATGCCATATACTCACTACATCTTACTCCTTCCACTTCTTTGGTAGGGCAATCACTGATGAATTCACAGATCTGTAAGTTGCTAACACAGCCTCCATGAAGGCAGGGGAAGGTAGAGCCTTTGTTATATATAGAAAGATCTGGGTTTTCTTTATCTAATGGGAAAAAAAATAATTTAAAAAAAAAAAAAAAAAAAGAGAGAGAGGGAGAGACAAAGGAGCTCAGAGATGAATCAGCAGAATTTATATATACATGCATGTGCATCAGCCTTCACATGCATGACCTTAGAAACTGTCCTCTGGGTGATTAAAATGGTGATAAATGATACAGAGCCCTGCTTTTTGCCATGGACATTTCTATCCAGTATGAGATTCCCAAGATTGCCTCAGCTCTCACATAGACCAAATTCATTGCTCCTTTCTCTTTCCTACACACAATATCTTCTGCTGTGTTTGTGCTTCTTCAGGCAATCACACTTTTATTGTGTTTTTACTTATAATACTTGTAATACTTACGCAGCTGACACATGGCTATGCCATCCTTGTGGTATACTGCCCATTAAGAAAGCTGTTTCCTCGGCAGGCTGGTTTACTCATTTACCCCAACTAGGCTATCCAGCTACACTCCAGGAGTACTGAACTAACCATGAGTACTCATTAACAGGCTGCATACAATTTTTTAGTGTGATATTTCCTGAAATCATGACTCAATGTAGCCAGCCTGTCCTGTGGATATGAGTGCACGGATTCATTGCGGATCTGAAGGTGTGTGATCTCTTCTGGTTCTGCTCCTGGCTAGCAGAGCTCTGCACAGATGTTCCATTACAGTTGTTACTGCAAAATGCAAAACTTAGGAAGCAAACCCCAGAAGGAGGATATACTTCAGGCTGTATGCATTCCCTCAGAAACTTCGAGACTGAAAAACATTGTATTAGAAATATGTTATTTGTTAAATTAAAAGATTGACTGCACTAAAATTAAATCTCTAATACGATCAAAAACAGTCTCATGATGAGATGATGAAACAGCTCAGTGAAATCAGTATTCTCTTCTTACATTCAAAACTGTTTAGATCTTACATTTTTATTCAAAGTTAATTCTACAGTGTCTGCAAAACAGAAGCAATAGCATTATATTAATGGACAAAAACCAGGAAGTGAAGATGATTATGATTCCAACTTACAGGCTGCCTGCACCAGCAGACTCATACAGTTCCAAGAAGCCTGAATGACATTAGCAGGGTTCTGCACATGCACTGAGGATCACTTGCATTACACTGTCAACAAGACTGAAAATGATAGGTAAAACTGATAATTCCTGAGCTGAGCACTCAGTACTTTGGATAAATTACATTCAAATTATTTTCATTTTGGACAGAAATTCTCATCCTGGCAGTAGCAAACCATGGACTGCAGACCAGGGTTTCTTTTCTTTATAAATTTGCAACATAGAGCTCCAGCATGGAAAAGGCTTTGGTGACACAGGGGCAGCCCTTCGTTACTATTAGAGAAAGAAAAATAGTAAATGCTAAAATAACCTAGACAGAGACTTTTTTCCATCCCTGTTGCTGGATCCAGCACGAGCACTATTACTTTCTCATACATCTGAGTGTCAATGACACGTATGAGTGCCATTGCAAAGCAAATGTGATGAAAAGCAGAGAATATTACTGAAATCAGTTAAGTTTTGTGCTTCAACTTTGCTTTCTGTGCATGTGCACATGTGCACATGATATACAACCAAATACAACCCTTGACAGGTAAGCAATGCCAAAAATCATAGAGGAGACTCAGCTTTCATGTATGTCCTATCTGACCAAATCTTAAATCACGCTCACCAGTTTTGGTGAGGATGTTGCTTTCCCTTTGGACTGCATTTGATTATTCCAAACCTGACTGTATTGCTACATACCATGAAGGCAGTTTCTGAGCTGCAAGGAACCCACTGCCAGCAGTCCAGACTCTTGTGTTCCACAGTTTGAATACAGCAAGGTGATTTTAAAAAGTCTTTCTATTCGGCCAATCGGAGCCATCATGGATTTCCATTTCACCCTAGAATACAACAAGTAGTAATCAGACAGACAAAGAGTATGCTGGAGTCCATAGAGTATCTAGCACAGATTCTATATCGAACCAAATAGAAGTGATGGTATTCACATGTGGAAGGTATCAATGAATATAAAGTACAGTGTAGCAGGTCTCAATTTAAAACAAATGACATTCTACCTAAAAAGCTCGTATTCAGTTATCCTTGCCTCAGATCCTATTGTTGTAACCTACATTTCCCCATATAACAGACATTGTAACTCCTAGTCATCAAAGATATCTCTACTGTACAGCCCTTGTGGCAGTTCAGAGAAAGATGGTAGGCACTCTAATATTAAAATTAAAGATGGTTGTTTGACACTGAAAGCTGGACAGTGACATCCAATGGGAATTTTCAAAGTATCTCACTCAAATCAGTCTATCAGGAGTCAGGGTACCCATGTTTAGATTAAAAAAAAAAAATCCTACAAGATTCCTAACAATCGTTTTAAAAAACAAACAAAACAAACAAACAAAAAAACCCCCGTCCTTCCACCTCATGGTAAGAGGATAAGAAAGTACATTTAAAACTATTTGTTCCTGTTTCGTAAAGAGGTTGTAGAAAGGATAGGTACAAAGGAATTCCTTCTGTAAACTCTCTTTTGAAAAGAGTACCAGACAGATACATTTACCTATAATCCATCCACATGCAGCTGCTGGCACCCTCAGTGAGTTACTCTAAGCCGCTGTGGGGACAGAAGCACTACCAGTTGGAAGAAAGCCCCATCACAGTGTCAAGATGCACTGATGATGCTCTGTTCCTAGTACTGTTTTTTCATTTAAGAAACGCTTTAGCTGCCATGAAGTGATCATCTTCACTTAGCCTGCATCAGAAACTGTTTTGGAGACAACTCTTGGATGACAAACACATGCTTACTGGACACAATGTGAAAATCCCACACTACCTAATTGGCAACTTGCAAATAAGTTGGAGCAATATGAATTGTTTTTAACCTTTTTCACTTTAGCTTGCTGCTGTTTAGTTTTTCATTTTGCATTACAGTGCAGCTTCAGGAATATTCAGTACTGAGAAACACAGATATATTCCCTCAGCCATGCTGTGGCACAACATCCAAGAGCATTCATCACTGACCCAGAACCGTATCATTTCTGCTACATGACAAAGCTTTGTTCATCATTCCACTGCATCCACTTGGCCACAGAAAAAAAATCAATGGGCCTTAAACTAATTGGTTCAACAAGCCACTGGAGATAAGAACAGTCTCTAAATCTTCTGCATTTACCCATTAAGAATACAAGACCTCCTAACCACCAAGTTCCACTTAACCTGCATCAAGCTACAACACAGCCCCCAAGAGATATCACTGCATCACCACTGTAATCATAGTCCCAAGCACAGGAACCCACAGCAGCCAGCCCATGATTCGCAACTGGTGTTACACTTCTAAAGAGATTATGCCCACAGCTGAAAACAATAACTCATTTCACTTCTGCACCTTAATTGTACATGGTTTATGAGCCACACACTCTGGATCTTGTAGTTTACAGCCTAGTATTTCAAAATGAAGTACAAGCACTGGCTATCCAAGTCAATAAACCAACCTTTGAAACATCACATCTGAGAAAGACACACCATCTTCCCCACCATCTCAACTGGGAGAACAGTGGCCTCTGTAGAACTGTGGCTTTCTGGTAGAAGACAACTAATGTTTTAAACCACTGCTTGTGCAAACTGGCAGCTCTTTTGAGTCAGAGCCCTATGGTCCCATGAAACATTCCAGTTCTGCACTGAAAAACCCCTAACACTGAAATTTTAGTCAATTTTTATCACCACTGGAAAAGCTCACAGGCATCTAGAGACCACAAAAATAACAAGCAATCTTCAATCACCCAGAATACTTCGATGTACTGAGTCTCATCATCATCAAGGCATTTCAGCTCAGACAAGTGCTCCACCACAACATACAACAGAAACAAGGTTTCTAATACTGTAAATATTTGCTTTGTCCCAGCATCCAAGCAAGGAATAGTCAGAACCAACTTAATTTTCTTAATGGAATCAGGAACAAAGCCCATTGTTGAGCTACTAAGAAGATGGATCATTGTTGCAGGCTCTCAGATAAGCCAAGCTTAGCAATATCTTTACTATTGATTTCACGTCAAGCCAGATCTCAACTAATGAGGTAATATTCTCTTTCTTCTAAATACAGATGTTAAAAATGCTCTGTATGTATAGAAGGGCTGCCAGAGTCCGACATAATTTTGAGAAATTTGCACAGGTATAGAGTTTGGAGTTGCAAGCAATCTGATGCCTAAGGCAACAGAATTCAAGATCTGCCCTGCTAGCCTATGATTTCCATTTTTGATTTTCACTAGCCTTGGCTAAACAAAAGTTTTTCTTTCCTTATCAGTCTTTGCTATGCCATGCCTTTCCATCTCCAACACAGTCAAGAGATCATGCATTTTAAGAAAGATTGTTTTACCATTAAGAACAATTTCTTCATTAAAAGTGACTAATTTGAAAACCTTAACATGAAAGCTGAAACTTTTCTGAACTGGAGGATAATACAGGAGTTGTTGCAGAAAGTTACGCTAACTGCCTCAAGATTCTATCAGTGAACATACAAATCAAAAGCTTTACACTTCTTTTCCACATATAGCCGTTGGATGCAAAATGAAATAGATGACAAACTGAACATATGCCTGCAGCTCTTACCCTTACTAATTGCCCTTACTAATCAGCTACAGATCTTTCTCTCATGGCCCAGAATATTTTTGGGTGCAATTTCAACAGAAGCATGAGAGGCAGTAAACCATATTCCTAGGTTAGTGTTCAAAATCAGTCTTACATAACAGCTGTGCAGTTTCTTCTTTTGGAGCTTTATTTTTTAATTTAAATAGCTGTGCTCATTGCTGTCAGTATGTATTAAGCATTTTCTGAGGACACTTACCAGGCTATTCCCTTCCAAAGGCTTATGGAGTTGGACACCTAATTTAATTCCAAATGACCTCAGGTGTTTCCAGACATACAGATTAGCTATATGGCAATACCTCTACATACAAGAGCAGAAGTTAAAGAACTTCTGCTGACAATAAAACCCATACTAGGCGAACAGAAGCTAGTAGGGTATTTTAGCAACTCTGCTCCACACAAACAAACAAACAAACAAACAAAAAATAATAACAAAAATTAAAAATAGTCAAGATAGGAAAAACTAAGCAATAATCCTTTTGCAAGGATTGCTAACTGATGACCATTTGTGCATGTGGTCTTGAACTCATTGGTTCTTGGTCTACCAAGAATACCATGGCCAGTGCTTCATGTTTTCTTTCTAAAACAGAGAACAATAAACCTAGCTTACTGATCACACTCTACCACGGAAAGGGAAAAGTTTATCACAGCCCCAACCAACGCTTCTTTATTTTCATTGAAGTTTGAGTATTTAGAGCTGAAAGAAACAAGTTCCATTATTGTAACACTTTCGGCTGACAACACTGTGGTCAACAACCAAGTGAAATCATTCAGAACAAAACCATGTAAGAGTTTTCAGGTGTGACTGGTTTTTGGCTCCATATGGTAAAGAGGGAAAAGGTGAGGTAAGCAAAGTAGTCAGAAAGACAACAGTGGTCCAAACAAGCAAACAAGCACCAGGATTGTAACCATAAGAAAGCAAAGACAGCTTTAAGCCAAGAGCCAGATGAAGAAAGCTTGAGAAGAAACATAATTTTATAAATTTTTTGTAAATATGTAGAATTTCAAACACCTCACTCCCACAGCTGCTCTTGCTCTATCTGAGAAGTTCAGAATACTCAAACGTTATAGGTATGGCAATAAAAATATGAGTTTGCTCTACTTATCTGGGACTTGGTGCCTGAAGATCTGCCTGTTTCTTTTCTCTTTTGGTACAGCACATCTGCAAAAAATGTGTGGCAGCTTCAATGCTATCAGTAAAACCACTTAGTGAGGTGGTTGGGACTACTTTCTCTTTTGAGTGACATACCTCTAACCTTTTGAGAACTGTGTAGCTGATGGACCCTAAAGGAGGAAACACAATTAGCAGAAGACTTCCAGGACCAGAAAGGGCACAGTTCAGTGAAGTGACTTAGTGTAGCTGGAATTCATGATGAAGCATAGCTTGATTTTGGAATTAAGGGATGACAGAGAGGACTGAAGCAGGATTTTCTGGACTGATTACCTGAAAAAGTGATACCTAGCTTTCTTTTATCTGAAAAAGTGATACTCAGTCTTCTTTCTATTTCTTGGTGTTTTTTGTTTTGTTTTGTTTGTATGTTTGTTTTGCTTTTGTTTTTGTTTTTTGTTTTACTCTGACTTCAAGATAATCTCTCAGTAGCAATTAAAGATTAAAATATGTACTACATATAGGCATAGGTCACTTCTTCATAATCTTCCTTTTATTATACAAATTGTGCAGCAGTGATTGGGTAACACATGAAAACTTGTATAACTTCTACTCCCCNTTTTGTTTTTGTTTTTTGTTTTACTCTGACTTCAAGATAATCTCTCAGTAGCAATTAAAGATTAAAATATGTACTACATATAGGCATAGGTCACTTCTTCATAATCTTCCTTTTATTATACAAATTGTGCAGCAGTGATTGGGTAACACATGAAAACTTGTATAACTTCTACTCCCCAAGATGGTCTCTGTTCTTAACAACAAATATTGTTTAAAACTTAATCAAAGAAAGACTGCTTATTTCAGAGTACCTGTCTAGTAAGAAGCAGCTCAAACACTGTGTAGAAATAAATTTTGATCTGCCTGCACATACATTTTTTTCTGAAACCGTGTAGAGATTTTAAAGTTTTTCCACAAAGATGGGATAAAGTAAGGACACTTGACCTAAAATAGTTCCTAACTCTATTTTGTGCTTCTTCCTTCCTTTCTATTTTGATTTAGAAGACGAGTCCACCTTTAACTTCTTAAAACTAAAGTGCTTACCAGTACTTCATTTCACTAAGTCATACCAGTTTCCAATTACACAAACTCCATTCCAAGCTGTGTAAATGTCATCACTTTCATACAACAGTTTCAACAATAATTTTATGTAGAATTGTTTTATAGTGCTCAAATAAAGTTTTAACAATGACTATGGTTCATCTCAGAAATGCTATGCCGTCTGTGATCAAAGCATATTCTGGGCAGGTAGGTACCTCAAAGAGTATTTTATGAGTTAATTTTGGGGAACTGTGGCTGCAGTTGCTTAGGCAAGTAGAGGCTTGTCAAATACTTAAAGCAGGTGAAAAAGGATGTTAGAAATTTATCCCAGAAAATGTAACAGATTCCTTGTGAAACTGGCAAAAAGAACAGGAAGGAGTAGTCGGGAAGGAAGTGAGCAATAGCTAAAAGCAGAAGTGAGAGATGGATCTGAAGTAAAGTAAGTTTTCTTAGTAAAACTCTGCTGTCTTTGGCTGACCAGAAGTCTTGGCTGAAGATCTACATGGCAGCCTGAGAAGTGCCAAAGAATTCAAAGAAAACAAGCACTGGGATCTATTGCTTAAGTTATCCATGGGAGTCAGTCAGGTGATGGAAATAAAAAACTCTGTTGTGTGCCTGACCCAGGTTCTTACAAGACACGTTGCAGTAAAGGAAAAAGCAAGCACATGGAAAATGGCAAAATCAGAAGACATGTGGACCTTTGTCCTTCTTTTCCTGTTGTGAATCATTCCCTTTATCCATTTCTTCTCACTGCATTCTGCTTCATGCAGGAATAAAAAAAAAAATGTGGGAAAAATCAAAGAGTAGAAAATACAGGACAAGATCCAGCGTTGCTGCAATTCACTTTTTTTTTCCTTCATCTCTTCTCACCTCTAGCCTTTGCTTTTCCACTCTCTGAACTCTACAGATAAAACAAAAGAGGGTGCTCCTGAACTTAGCAGACAGAAGGAAGAAATTATACAAGAGGCAGAGTTCGCCCTATCTCAAAATCTGACTAAAACCCCTTCAATGCTTAGATATCAGTCATTTTGTCAACACAGCCTTTGGACTGAGTGAATTTTAAATTCTACAGTCCTAGTATCAGTGAGTGATTCAGCCACTCTTGACTCTCCTGAATGTGAGGGAGAAAGAATGACTCCTAATAACATGCGCTCTTTGCAAAGGGGGCACATACAACCTGCATCTGTTATAGACATCCTGTCAGGAAGCTGCACAACTCAGTCCTGACAGTTCTACTTTTATTTTTTGCTCTAATAGAAGCAATAATCTCAAGGAGATAAAAGACATTGAAAAATAGTGTCCCAGAGGTACTCCACCCTACCCTGCAATTTAAAGCCTAGAGAGTTGCAAATTGATCACCTTACCCAACATCCTCTTCATGGCCAGCTTTCAGAGGAATTATTATATTTCTGTTTGTGTCCACATATCTGATTTCAACTGTGAACCTCTGGAGGAGAGGAACAGCATCCTGTGAATATATGGCTAGTTCCAGCAAACAAGAGTCCACACTCCAAGGCAGAATTGGGCTATGCAGGCTGAACTTGCATCTATCTGGCAGCCTACTTGTGTTCAGAAGGAAAACGTCTCCTGTGAGAATAAAAAAAGAAAAAAAGAAGGACACATTGTGGATGAAGAGCTATAATAATAAGAAAATGGATAAGGGGTTTGAAGAAAAATCTCAAGAAGAAAGCAGAGGGCTACGCACAAAATAAGTATACATATAAGAAAGAGAAGAAAGGATACTATAGTAAACGAGGGAAATACATAGAGAAGTGATAGAAGGAATGAGAAGAAACTGAACAGAGCAGATGAATATGTTAAAAAAAAAAAAAAAAAAGCCAAAGACTTCTCAAGTCAGCCAGCAGATATGAGGAGCCAGACCTGGCTTGTAAAGGATAGAATTTCCCAACAAAAATCCATGTGTAAGCAGAAGCAGCTAATGCTAAAACATGGAGAAACAAAAGGAGTACGTAAATGAGCTGGTTGGGTACAGAGTACACACATACACAAAGAAGGCAGTACATATAGGGATAATATAAATTATAAGGCTATCAGTGACAGATTCTCTTGGGCACTGACAGTGCACCTAATAGTTGCACACTAGAATCAGCATATGGCAGTATTTTTTGAATATATGTGACTGAGGTCTCAGTCTGCCAACTCCTATTGCTGCTGCCCACAGCTATTACTGCTGCTGGGAGAAAGCCAACGTCCACTGGGGGGAAACTGTAACTCTGCCTACCTTCAACACCTCCTTGGGAGGAGCTGTTTTCCAGAAGCAGCTGCTGCCTCTCCTGAGACACCAGGACACTGACTGAAGATAACACCCAGTCTGGTTTTCCAAAACTATCTGTAGATGTCATCCATGAGCAGCTTGAGCCGATGATACAAGAGATTTCTGTCAGGAGAAGCAGAAGTTTTCATTGAGATTTTCTCCAGTTCAAGTAGCAAGCCTATTCAGGGACATAAACGAGCAGGCCTACAGTGTATGGAATCTCTCAAGAAATGAAAGGCTAGAAGGGAAAAGGAAAATCTGTCTTATGGAATAGCAACAAAGAATCTCTTCCAGAGCAGGTAAAGGAACACACCTGAGAGAAACAATTCTGCAAATTTTTGGTAGAGTCAGATGGTATGGCAGTAGAGGTTGAACCTTCCCACCAATATTCTGTTACATTTTATTGCTGTATGATAGATGGCAGCAGAGTGGCAGTCTGACAAAATGGCATCTGACATAGAAGCAAAAGTGTGTAATTGAAATCCTCCATGAGGAAAAAATTGCACCCACTGACATTAATTGATACTTGCTGAACAGTTATGGAGACCAAACAGTGAATGGGAGCACAGTGAGGCAGTGGGTAGTGCAATTCAGTAGTGGTGACAGCAACTGCACATCAGCTCCACTGGCACAGATTGTTACAAGCACAGCATGTCATCTTTGGCAATAGTGCATAGATAACGGTGTTGAATATGTTGGAAAATGGCATTTTGTAGCTGAGAACTTGCTCTATCAAACAGTGTTACCGTGCTCTTTGTATCTGTTGTAGTTTCCAGGGAAATAAATTGGAGGCATTATTTTGGAGCAACCTAAGTACATAACATTCTGAATGAGAATAATACCTACTGCAGGAAGGATATTGAAACTGCAAGGTTTTAGCATTTTAACAGAGAGGAACAAAGGAAGCCCCAAGGTCTCAAGCAGAATAGTTGATCAATGCAAGTTATATATATGTGTTTTTTTCTTTATTTCCCCCTAGCATTTTTGCTTTTCTCCAGCCAGATAGACAAGAACGCTCTCCTAACAACTCCAGAGTCCATTCACAGCACTGAGAACACTAGATCATCCTGGCCAGATTTTTTCATAATCAGTGTATTATAAACCAGACAAGTAATTCACTGTTCTCTCATCAATCTAATACAAGCTCCCTGAAGAGATGTTAGCTGTACAAAGCTCTCCCACACAAAATGGAGCTGAATAGACACAGTAAGCTGATATTAACTTGCACAATATTTATTCGCAGTACTAATAATAATATTACAGTAATAACCTGAGGACTCACACTCCATATGAGAAACTGTAAGAGTGAACATTCATATCTGGGATCCTGTCATTCAGAGGGTATTCAGACCTTGGACTTGTAAGTGACACAGTTTTTCTCTTTGGTAGCCCTGCCACTTGGAATAAGAGAAGGCAGGAATTAAGAACAGAATTAAGGTCAGGAATATAACAATGATAGACTGTTGCACAGGCAACAGAATTGGGACAGAAGGAAATAGAAAGATGCTCCAGAGGATTTGCCATACTTAAACTTTCAGAAAAAAAAAAAAAAAAGTAATGAAAGCTGTCATGAGAAAAAAAGCACCTTCTGAGTACAACAGACAAAGTAGACAAGTTTGCCTGATTTTTAAATTTAACTGTAACTATGTTTACACACCACCAAGCATACAGAATTTAGAGAAATATGAATGTTACAGAGTTGCATATCACCGTGGCTTAGAACAGGTTGTGATCTCCAACCTCTCTGTATCAAGATACAGACTTGTTGTAATGAGTCCAACACAGACTCACAGATATTGCTGAAGGACTGGACCATACATGAGGAGAAGCTTACTGAGTGGTGCTATTCAACATGGAGAAGGCTCAGGGGGGCTTTTTATCAATGTATACAAACACCTAATGGGATGAAGAGAAGGTCAGACAATTTTCATTATTGTCCAGTGCACAAAAAATAGGTAATTGGTACAAATTAAAAAAAAACAAACAAACAGGAAATCCAATCTGAACATAAGAAAACACTTGAGAGTGGTAAAACACTGGAAACATGCTGCACATTTAAGTTGTGCATTTCATTTTAATAATGAAGTGAAGAATTCCCTTCAGGTTACACTGGTCTTTCTCAGTCATTGTGCCATTTCCAGCCAGGAAGTCAGTGGTGCACCTTTCTGAAGGATCCTTGTGACTGCCAACATCTCACTTGCTTCAAGATTTTGAAGTAGAAATAAAGAGAATGTGAAGAAAAGAACTTGTGGTACCTGGTTCAGAAGGCTGAAGAAATGATAGCATCCTATTGCTTACAAGGGACAACTTCTCAGGTGGATTTGATGTAGAAGAGTTTACTTCATGCGATTCGGAACAGGAGACAAAAACTATAACAAAACAAAAACAATGGGGAAGAATTTGATGTTTCTACACAAAGCTATACTCACATATTGTTAAACATGAACACAGATTTAACAGAGCCTCATTGTGTCAATCCACCCTCATTACAGTGTACAGAATACCATCTTGATGATGTTTCAAAATAGTCACTTCTACAACAAAATTCTTTATTTACTGTTGTGTTCTTTGCTATTCTTTATCTATCCTTCTCTTTATCAGCACAGAACTCCTAAAGAGACATTGTGTTCCAGTAGTGCCTGTGTTGTAGCAACTGTACAGCTGAATAGCAGGCACACAGCTGCCTGCCAGTGACTGTATGTTTCATTCTGAAAACACACTAACTAATGTTAATGAAACCTTTGCATTACTCACACATCCAGAAAACAGATTTCTTCCTTATTGCCACGTATAAAGGCTGGGACTTGCAAAGGAATTAGGTAACTTCCTTGTATCTGATACTAGTAATATGTTGCCTCTTCAATGCAATTCATATTAATCTACTTCCATTGCACTACCTCACAAATCCCTTTGTTATGTAACTAAAAAAAACCCCTTCATTGATAATTGTGACATTTAATCATATTGTGCAAATGCATACATATTGATGTCATATTTTTATTCATATCAAATCTTAGAGTTCTGTTCTAAAGTCTGGTTGCATTGGAAAAAAAAGAACAAAATCTCAGAAAATATGAAAGGCAATAGTAATTATTTTCTACTTAATTCTTCTATGGGATTATTAAATCCAGCATGCTAACATTAGCTATTTTTAAACCAAGGTGTTTCTCTGGATCAGATTAACGTTGTTCAAAGCAAAACAAATAATTGCACTTGAGACAAGAATGTACAGTGCCATTGACAACAACTAAGCTATTCCAGATGGCATTAACTGGTACAGTGGTTGTATGAAAACACACAGTAGTATCTGGTCTTGAAAATATTTCAATTTCTTAAGTTTTAATTTAGGGTTGGTTTTTTGTTTGTTTTTTTCCCCCAGCAATATCTGGCCTGATTTTAAACTGCTACAACTATTTTCATTTTATTATATATGACAACGTGCATCCCGCAGTGAGCAAACTGCTGCATAATGATTCATATTATGAGAATTCCATCCTTTTTTATAATACTAAGGACAGCTGTCTGTCAGTCCTCACATGCTACTGAGACAATTAGAACAGCTATCAAGCCACAGCAAATCAATAGAGACAGAATATCCTATGTTGGAAGGGACTCACACAGGATAACCCAAATTCAAACTTTATGTCCAAGAGTGCTGTCCAAACACTCCTTGAACTCCAGCAGCTTGGTGTAACGATCATAGTCCTAGGAAGCCTGTGCCAGCACCTCACCATCCTCCGGTGAAGAACTTCTTCAATCCTCCAGCCCAGCTCTCCCTGATGCAGCTCCATGCCATTCTCCCAGGTGCTATTGCTATTACCAAAGAGCAGGGATCAGTGCCTGTCCCTCCATTCCTCTCACAAGGAAGCAGTTCTCATAAATCCGTACCCATCCATTTATTTTCTCACAGCAAAAGATTTCTGGCTTCTAACAAGCAGAAGGGAGCTCAGTAATGAATACATGCATGAGATCTGGAAAACAGTTTTGTAAAATCCCTGTCTATTTACATTTCAATTACATTCACACTCATTCAGCCTCTCCATACTAAAGATCTAGCAGATACAGTCACTAAGAGAAACATTACTTCACTTTTCTGTGAAACTAGGAGCTCCAGCGGTGCTTCCAATAACCCCACAAAATATCCTCTCATACATGCTTTTCTGCAATTCTAATATGACATAAATGTCAACGTTAAACACATAGTAAGGACCACTTTGTATTAACTAGCTGACTTCTCTGTCTTCATCAGCAAAAGGCAAATATTTAAGCAATAGGAAATAAAAGATGGAGAGGAAATCCGTGATTATAGGTTAAGCCTACCATTAAGGAACATAAAATGATCAGGAAGAAACAATAAATGTAACAATACGCAACTGTCACCACAAAAATATGGGATCTCTTAACAGTGTAGCACAAATCCATCGTTTTTTCTGTAATGGAACACAGTAAAACCAGAAGCCTCCAGCACTCAAAAGGTAATTCCATTTCTTTCAGTATCTTACAGAAGATGCATTCAGACACCTGCAGGGCCGAAATTTTTCCTGAATCCTGATGTTACTTTGCAGAAGAAAAGAAAACTACAGAAAATACTTATAGAACTCATGATGGGAAGCCAATTCCAGTTCAGTTAAGCCATCTTCCTGCCAAAATAGGAACTTCATTTAGAGCATTTTCTAGCATTTTGTCCCTTGCAATATCAAAATAGCAACTCAATATTTCTCACTGCTTCTCTTAGGAAACAAGTTAAAGCACAGACTAATAGATCTGACTGTCAGGAAGTCAGACTAGACAAAAAGAAGACTCCATGTCTACTACCTATCCTGGTATTTTTCTATTACTCCTAAACCTTCCACTTTCCATTTAATAAATATTCTTCCTCCTCCATGAGTATTTTCAACTTTAAGCTGTTAACCTCTCACCTTGAAAACGTCACTGTGATCTCCTGCTGCCTGCTGGAGATATTTATTCTTTACTCATCAGTTGGTGCCTTGCTTACCTCATCACTCTTGGTACACTGCTCAGATACACTGCAGTAGTGATCAAAAAGAGGACCAATATGACAAAATGCAGTTTCACCAAAGCTGATCATAAGAAGCAGTATCTTGGGATCTTATAGCCCTCTCAGTTTTTCACAATTCTTGCACAAAGGCAGACATCATCGCACACTAATCCCATGCGTATAGAATGGTCATTCTGCTCTCTCCTGGGATCGCCTTGTTTATCTGTAATACAATCTCATCAGTCTTCTTAGTCAAAAAAATTCCACTTAGCTGATTATCCACTGTGAGATCAAATCTCTCCCTGGCATATTTCGTTTCAGAAAAGTCATTCCCACCCTTTCTATCTCCATTCTTTACCTTGTTGGCAAGCTGCACTCTGACTTGTCACTTCATATCATAGTGTTATGTTAGCAGGAGATTATCAATACAGTTATCAATATCAAATGTTATCAGTGTAAGCATGTGGCTGAAAATAGAATGTCCTACATTCATCCTGTGACTTTTCTCAAACTTGTAAACTCTTTTAAAAATGATATTGCAACAAAACATCTTTTTTAATAAGCTGTTTTGATTGACAATTGTAAACTTCTTTCTAGTTCTTTGATCTCATATGAAGTGTCCTGACATTTTCACTCAGACCAATGTCAAGGCAGCAGTCTTCACACATACTTCACAAAAGTAGAGAGTATATGAGTATATACAACTAAACCCAGCATATTCCACTTACCCTTTTTAAATACTAATGCAGTATTATCTTCCCTCCAGTTGTCTGGAGCTTCTTCAGTACCTCAACACTTCTGTCTTTTAAAGATCTCTGGCCAATTCTTTCAAAATACTGGTAAGCTGTTTTACAAACTGAACATTTTAACAACTGCTTTTCCACAAATCTGTATGTTGTTATGGAAACTTTCATCACTAGTATGTGATGATTAATCATCAGTAGTAGTTTTTTTCTTTCCTAGACAAGACATACTTACTGAACCCTTTTTGCCGCTGTTATTGATAACCCCACATCACAAGTCTATGACTGATTAATATAGTTGCTAATTTTTGCTACTAATGCACTTGAAAACCATTTTGAACTTCCTAACTCTATTGCTAGTTCCATCTATCACTGAACCTTCTTCTTTCCAAGTCATTTCTAATGCAAGCAATATCATTTTGTTTCTTTACCATTATTCATATATCAACAGATCCTTCGCTTTCAGCTATGGGTTTGCATCTTTCTAGATATTTACACATACAACTCAGTTATTACCTATATTTTTCTGTCTACAATCTTTCACTCAGCTGAGATATTGTGACTTTGTTTTAAACTTTGGAAGTTCTGCATCTTGTGGAGGTCTCCAGATACAGCAGATTGGAAGTTATTTAGGCAGTAAAGTTCATTTATTTGAATGCCTACATCTAAGTACATATGAGACTGCTCTAGATTTTATTCCATTTGCAAAGAAAAGTGTATTCAAGCTTAAATCACTTCCACCTGGGTAACACCTGGCTTTTCTTTTGAACTTAGTTTTTAGCTCAGCTCTTTGTTTACAGACAATAGGTTTAACACAATATCCTAATATGTGATAAAATGTTTCTCATTCAGATATAGCAGTCTACTCAGTAACCACCAAAGAGATCTCATACTGACAGAATGGAAGTCTCCAATACGCCACTTGGTTTGAAGACTTCACCCCCACATAATAAGAACATTTTTCTCCTCTCACACACAATAGGATAGTTAGTATTTTATCCAGGTCTTGAATTGTAGTTGGCATTCTACAGCAGTCATCAGCAGGCACATAAGCATTTATTTTAGATTTTAATTTGTGTTTTGGCCTTCAAGATTATCTGGTGTAATAGCTGTGGAAAGAGGAAATGTTGTTTTTGCAATGTACTATTGTTCCCAACCTATTTCTGTCCTTTGATTTCAGCCACAGGAATCCTCCCTCCCCATCAGAGGCACTTCATCTTATCAGCACTTAGGTTTAGAAATGAGTAATCTTGCTTTAGCTCTGCTTTTTACTAGCCAGCCTCATCACAACGGCAGGTAATTAAAGAACTCTTTCAGTCCTTTGAGCCTTTATTAATTTTGTTCTCAACATTTTGACTCTATTCTAAACAAACTATTTTTATTTTTTACCTTTTCATCACTATTTACACATTGATTGCTAATTTAATACCAATCATACAAGTCTAGCAAATCAGATCTAAAATGTTGCTTCCCCTTTAAAAAGCTAGAGGCCAGTCAAACCATACAGCCTGTTCTCCTGAGAGAACATAGACAGAGGTTTGACAAATCCAGAAGTCTTATACAGCATATCTGACTATCAGAGTACTCATAGTATTTATTTAGTTTTATTTTACTTTCTGTATTGTTTCATGTACAGAACATGAATGGCATATAAGAACATATCTTGGACATCCCTCTTCTTTGGAACCATTAGAAGATTTCTAAAATTATTTACATTCTGTGGAACTAAAACGAGCCATTTATGCTGGTCTGAACTACCCCTGGTAGTTCTTTGCTTATTTAATTCAGAAAACCTGTTCAGCTATTATAATCCTATCCAGTACCCCATCCTCAGAAGACAGAACACAGAGCACTACTTTCTTGCTCTACTGCACAATGCTGAAGGGTGGGAGGTGGATCAATCTGAAGAGCTTTTTGTAACTGGGAAAAGAGCAACTCTCTGCTATAATGATCATTTGGAATATCAAAGATCATCTTCAGTTTCCATGACATACAGAACAATTAGGCATTTACAGTTGTATAAAATTCCTGTAGCCCTCCTTCCTGCTGTTCACAGTATGCCTGCTTCCTGGCTGCCCCTTGCTACACAAAATGTTGCTTTGTCTCTCATTTCCTCGCTTTTTCTTTTCAGTCATTCAGTGGCCAGTTCCTTTCCTGAATGGTGTTATATCCTGAATCATGTTCTCCAGTTCTCTCCAGTGCTCTGCAGAGCATGCACTCAACCTTTCAAACCCCAGAATTTTGTTTCTACTAAAACCTCTAAGCTGCACTTAAAAATAAATAAACAAATCCTACAATAATTTAAAAAAAAACATTTAAGCTCAAGCACATAGTACACTACAGGTTGCCACCACTGCACAACAACTACTGGACAGAACTCATGCATAAAAAGTTTTGTCCATATTAGCTATATTTTTCTTGCAAAATCTACCTGTTAGATGTACTTAAGATAGGTGTCTTGGGTCCTCTTCTTGATACTACTGCCCTTACTTGGCATATTGCCCTTTAATAGTGACTTGCTAGCTATGATTTGTTACTCTGCTTTCAGTGTACATGTATATCTACTGGAATAGATCTGAATGACTATTTTCATTACAGTTGAGAAATAGCATGCCAAAAATGTTTCCTGAAATCTAAAAATATGCCATCTACTGAGTCCTTCTAATCTACTAATTGTGTAGTGTATATATGTGCATACTCATGCCTGCATATATTGTCACATTAACTTAGAAAGATTTTTCTTATTATAGCACAGCTGTTCATTATGCACGTGTCTATTTTTATGGTAGTAGCTTCTTATTACTCACAGATAATAAGGGTGAGATTTTGCATTGAGTTTCACCTCCATTAAAGCTGCCAGGAAGCATATATATACTACCTAAAGCATTCAAAAGTTTTTCAAGAACCTTTGCGATAACTGTATAGAGCAGTTTCAATTTTGCTTCACCATTTCTATTACTTATTTTCTCTTCTCTCTTCAGGGTAGGGTGATTGCTAGTAGAAAAGGCACCCATTCCATTTTTGCTAGCGTACAGACATGATACTAAAGGTTAACAGATTGTATCAGTGTTAGTTTTGAATAAGAGAGATTTGTCTGTATGGCCTAAAGCTTCTGTTGTTCTCAGTAGAATTAAATTGGTCTGAGATATTGCCTTACGTCTGTAAACTGACCATTCCTGGGGCGATGGTTCATTTTCTCCCCTTGCTCCTCCATATACATTAATGGGGAAAAAAAAGCATTTAAAATAAATTAAGAGAGGAATGTGTTTTTCTCACAGGTAATACAGATCTTCTCAGGTTTAGAAAAACTGTCCAAAACAATTAAAAATAGAAAAAAAATAAATAAATCATAGGATCCTTTGAGTTGGAAGTTTAGTTTGGATGACTGGTTTATGTTAGATACACATCTGAGGTGGATAAAGTTGATGTATCCAACCCTAATAGATGGTTTCATGCAGTTCAGAAAAGAATCTGGAAGGAATACCCAACATCTTTGCATTCCAAGGGAATGGCATTTTAAAATTGTTGTGTTCTTGAACATAAATTTAGAGGAAGAAGTATTATTGTTACGTTCATTCAGAACAACACTGACAGAGATTTTCAATTGCAGCTTAAAAGGAGACATATGCATGAATTCACATATAGGGGTACAGGCATAATTAGTCACAAGTGAAGGTGAAGGAATATGTAAAGACTATACATACAGAGTGGGTTAGAAAAAGGAAGCAAGAAATACCTCAAAAGACTAACAGTAGCCTCACTCTTTCAGGAGGACCACAGAATTCTAGGCAGTAACTATTTTCTTATGCTACAATTTTATGTGAGAATGCTAGTCCCATTCATTAAGAGAAAATACTGATATATTCCAGATGGACTATTTTAAGGTTAGAATGTGTCTTATTTACTTAATAATCTGCCCAGAGTTCAGAGTTTTTAACATCAACACAGTAAAATGGTTTAGTACTTAGTTGAAGGAAAGTATTTCAGTGCTATCAAAACAGACTTGCTATTCCAAATGACTCATTTGGATTAAGTCAAAGCATAAATTTGGAACAATTCGCTTTGTGAAAAATGTTAAGGTTTTGAGTCTTCATTATTACAAACAAAACAAGATTTGTAAAATCACTATTTCCTATGAGACAGAATACTTAGCTTTCAATGAACTCATACACTAAGAGACCAAAAAAATCCCTCTGTGAAATGCCCAGAGGTACCAATGCGAAAGAGAAATGGGAGACACAATTGCTAGAGAGTTGCCCTCTAGCAGAATCTCAGCTATCAGGTTCAGGATGCCTCTGCATTTTGCTGGCTGTGACAGAAGGTCTGTGGCCCTACCCTTCAGCTTCCATGCCATGGTACTGCAGCAACTGACAGTGTGAAACTGCGTGCAAGCAAGAAAGTAATGGAAATGTAATTTTCAGATCCAGATTTTGATTGAATTATTACAATGAATGTGGAACTGATCCCACTGAATTCAATTTCATAAAATTATTTTCAATTGCTTAATTTTACTCAACATAGCTAAAGCAGAGAGAACAAAAATTACTTTGAGCTACCCCTGAACTCCCTTGATATTTGAGGTTACCTAATGTTCCTTTCCTTCCTTCTTTTAGTAGGAAGAGCCTTAGGAATGCTCTAAACATATGCTCTGCTCCAAGAGTCCCTAAGGGGTTGCCCTGCTCACAGAGGCTTTCCAAGCGCAAAGGCACATTTCCTGCACCTCTTTTTCTTTGATCTACTTTTGACACAAGGATGACTGCCAACAGCTCTTTATTATCTAAGGATTCCCCTTTGAGAAGTTAACCGTTACAGAACAGTGTAAATCAGCCAGCTCTAAAGATACTCCGCACATCATTTGAAGCAGTTTTATGAGACATACACCTACCTCTGCCAACTTTTCCCAGAGTGAGCCATGAAAAAGGCTCCAGAACAGTTGTGCATCTAGCAGAGACACTGCTCGGGAGATGGGCTCTCATGCCCACACTGCCATTAGCCAGCTGAGTCACATGTATAAAAACCACACGTGATGGGATCAGCTCCTTGTGGAAAGTGTTTTTAGTAAAATGAAAGTGCAATGTGAAGGCAAACCTCGTTACTGTTGTTCTTGCCGCTCCTGGTTCACATGCAGGAGGAGCACGAACTGTCACAGCCAACACTGACTTCCTTCTCCAGGACTCTTGGCTGCAGGGTTTTCTCCAGTATTCAGTTTCTGAATGAATCTCCAGAGAGATTTATTGAGGGACTGAAAACTAATCCATGTGTGAAAGATATTTCCATGCTCTTGCAGTTTCATGTCACAATGTCACCTTCTACCTTCACTACAAGCTACACAAATCCACTTTGCTGAAGAGCATAACCACCATGAATTCTGCAACACTGAGAGGATACTTAGAACAGAAAAGAAATTCCTCAAAACTTATATGCTCTTAGACCACTGCCATCCCAATAAACAAAACTCAATGTGCAAACTGCGTGTAAAGTGCTTCTCAACACTGTTTTGCCCTGAAGAGAGTTGTGCACTGTGTCCTCAAGCAAACAAAATCATTTGCGCAACAGCCATCAAATAAATGTAGATATTTTTCACTTCTAATACTGAGAAAACACTCAGATATCAAATTAAACACAGGACAACAGGTTCAATACATACAATTGTTTCTAAGACGTGTCAGTAATACAAGTAGAAGAAAAAAATGGAACTTTGAGAAAACACCTTTCAAACAAACAAAAAAGAACAGCGTTAATCCAAATATAAAATGGACAGTCTAACACATATTATGTCATCTGTAAAGAGTAAATGCCCATATCATTTGACCATGCCAATGTTTAAACACTTATGATTTCCTGCTACCGAACATGCTGTATTTTTTTCATAGAATCATAGAATCACAAGGTTGGAAATGACCTATAAGATCATCTAGTCCATCCAGACTAGACCACAAAATCCTCATGTGAAATTACTGGTAAATAATAGTATTTAACATTGTGAATTTTCTCTTATTTTTTACAACTTCACTAATGAATGACTGCTTTATTAACAAGATTGCACTATCCTTGCCTTTACCTATTCCCTTCAAATCAGGCTCAGCACTCAATTTCCTTTTATTGTAAAACAATGAGGGAAGAAGAGTTACACCATCCCTTTAGAAATGTAAGACAAATCAAAAAGAAAACTCATAGGCATCCCAAATTTATCATTTAAAGAAAAAAATACACAAGAAACTATCTGCACCCCAAAAATAGCTTTTAAAAGCAACAACAGCAAAACAAGCAAACAAACAAAACCACCTACAACTCAAGCAGAGGATGATAGGAAAGATGCAGTGGTACCAGACAACTATATTTTTTTCCTAGGAGACTGAGGAAAATGCTGTTACACTATCACTTCTGAAAGAACATACAGAGCTAATTAGTTATTCATAATGTTCTGCTGTTATGTGAGAAGTCTCTGTCAGGAAGGTAATAATTCTTGCAGCATGAAAAGTTCAGATTCATTGTATTCCTGTTGAATGTTGCAATAATATAGTACCAATTGTACTAATGTTGAAACAGGCAGGCATCAGAAATGCCAGGTGTGATTTGAAGTACTGATCTGAGTACGGAAGTGTAAGAATGTGGCCCATATCTCTAACACAGTACAAATACTCCCACAGCAGGAAAAAGTATCCAGGGACAGAGCAGGAAATAACACTCAGATTGTAGACTGTTGGCTGCCCACTATAACCATGATGCTCCTGATCATCCTTCATCTGATGCTGGTAAAAATCCACTAAGAGACAGTACCTGTTATTAGCAAGCTGCTACTATAAAAGTTTCTTCTGGAGTTTCAGTGCACTACCATAGCAAAACATTATAAATTGCATTTAAATCTGTATCTGTTGGATTAATTAACAAGTGAGAGGTAATTTAAAATGAACTGTGCTTAGCAATTATATTTGGATACATAGCAAGTAATTTGACACGGTGGTTACTGCAACATACCATTCACCATTTACCAGTTCAGGCTGATAGAGAAGAATACAATCATTTCTGCCTATGCTTAATGTCTTTACACCTAAGGACAAATGAACTGGAGAGGAGTTAAGATACTAACACACTGGGAACCCATAACAACAAAATTTCACCTAGAGTGCCAACTAAATACTCAGTTGGCAGAAGTGAGCATCCAGAATTCATAGAGATGGTCAATAGCAACCTTCAGCAGGTAGCAACTGCACAATTTGCATGAAAAGCAGGTGTCTGGAATCCTTAAAAGAAAGTACAGAACCAAAAAATCCCAAGTAAGACCAAGAAGGAAGAGGATTTTAATGTAGCATCTAGAATACAAAACGCATTGTGGTATGTGGTGATTGAGACAGCCAGTCAGCAACTGCCACAGAAAACCCATGTCAGCAGGAGATAAAGCCCCCAGCTGAGCTGGAAGAGGTTAGGACACAAGAAACTGTGTGAACACAAAATCCACAGATAGCTGTTGGCACAAATTTAGACTGAGGCAGACTACATGCCACATGCTGCTTTGTCAAGTCACTTTCCTGATGTCCCATCCTGACAACCCCATTCTACATTCTCCAAAAGTGACTGTGGTAGCCTAAGTGATAACATATTTGCATTGTTTTAAAAAGAAAGAAATAAAAACACAAATCAGTAGGACTAGTTGTTAGTCTCTTTCATCTTAAAGGCTTGCTATCTAGGACTGGGACAAACTTTGGCCTTTTCTCAGCTCTTTCATGAGATTTTCTCCTTCATCTCAGCTAGATTCACTGGCAAGCTTCCTACTCTTTCTCATAACAGCGCCAACAGGAGCTTGAGTACAATACCTGACTTTAAAATGTTTCACAAAGGTACAGCAGCAATGTTAGCCCTTACTGTTAATATGGGGAGACAGATTGGAAAGATAGAATGTACAGAGAATATTAAAGCTCTGGAAAATAAGTGGCTAATGAGAAACTCGTTATCCAAACGTTTGTTTCCATAACCAGGGGAAGAATGTGAAAAACAACCAATGTTTCTGTTTTATTTATTTTTTCCCCTTCTCCTCCTTGGTCACTCTCATGTGAAAATCAATCCGAGTTTTATGATTTCAAAGGACAATATCTTGTACGCAAGGAAAGATGCCTTCCCCATTTGAGTTGTAATTTAATATTATGATAATGTTTTCTTTAATGAAAGAGAGGAGAGTGTTTATTTGAAAGTTGGCTGCTGGCCACCTCTTTTAAAGCTATACGAGGCTGTGGTTTCTTCAAGTCGTGTCAAACGTCTTTTATGAAATTCAGGTGGGGAAGACAACCAGCCCAACAGGCAGGCCTTTGAACATACCAGAGAAAAAAGCTTACTCCTCAGAAGAAAATAAGCAAAGATAGAAGAAGAACATACGTAATATGAAAGGCAATCAGTGACTGAAATCTAGAAAATTTCTATCCCTCCATATGAGGTAAGATTTTATACTGCAAAATCATATTTTAGAAGCTGTAATCAGCTTTTCTGCTGCATATTCTGCTTACTTCTTGCTCTTTTCCACCCCAAAGAATTTATCTGTTCTTCTCACAGGTATAGAGACTACAACACTTCCTTATATGAAACAATATTTTCTCCCTAAAACGCATCTTCAGCAGAGGCTTGCCCAGATAATAACTACAAGAAACAAAGCAGGAATATGAATAGCATAGTCCATAAACACTGTGCAGCAGGGAAAAGGGAAGATGACTTTTGACAGTGACACAACCTGTGAAGGTTGGAAGACATGCTCTAGCCTGGAATATGTTCCTCTAGTGTGAAGAAAATGATATAACAGGAATCTCATAGAAAATGCACCTGCATGCAAAATAAATATACCTAGGACCACTGTTCTAGGTATAAATAACCTTTATTCTTTTCTTTTCTTTTCTTTTCTTTTCTTTTCTTTTCTTTTCTTTTCAGAAATTTTCTTTTCTTTTCTTTTCTTTTCTTTTCTTTTCTTTTCTTTTCTTTTCTTTTCAGAAAGAAAGATATTCCCAATTCACTCAACACTGTGAGCTAAGAATGCTCCCCCAAGAGTACAAAAGGAAGGCAAATGCACAGGATACATCCTTTTTAGATCATATGAGAGTATCTTCCAATTTTACATCTGGTTGTGAAAGTTTGTTTTTGCCTATAAATAGATAAAGACACTAAAGTTACTTGACTTCAAAAATGCAGTTATTTTTGTTAAAGGAAAAGATATACATTTTACCACATTCTTCAGTAGATGAGTTGGCTCTTTTTTTGGGCCCTGTAATTTGTGCTGCTAATATCCATCACATGTCAACAGACCAAAAAGTTATCTTCCCCTCCCTAGAAAGACAGCCTTTGTTCTGCTCACATTCCCTGAAGGCATAATACTTTTGACTGATTGCTCTTCTCTTTTCCATTTCTTCTGCATGTTTTTAAAGTGACTCTGCGATCTTTGTACACACCAACAAGCTCTTTAGTTACCTTTCCCAGCACATGTGCATGAAAGGACATTGCTTTATGTGTTAGGCTGAGAAAATGCTCAGTCAAGCTAGCAAAACCTTAAAAGCTTGACTTCTTAATTAGTAGTTTGTTTTTCCCAAAAGGAAAGGAAAAGGTAGCAGTTAGCTCTTTTGTCCAGAGGACAAGACAAATATTCTCTCCCACCTAGCTGGTGAGCTGTTTTTGTGAAACAGCAGAGAGACAACACAATGACCATAAAAATATCCTGAAGTGCTTTCTGCACATCTATTTCATGTACAAATTACATGGGAACATTAGACTTGAAACACAGAAGGCTCTTGCCTTGAGACAAAACATGGGAAGTCGCAACCTGTGTCAGTAACAATTCATTGACAATAACAATGAGCTGCCTGGCTGGTTTTTGCAGTTCAACACATGAGCTGAGATTGTTGAGGCTTGTTGAAATAAGCCAATAGCAGTTTGTGGATTATTACCTGTTATTAGTTCGTTTTGGATCCTATAATGAGCAAATTGTATTTTACAGGGCAATATTTCACTGCTGCTTGAAGTATTGTGCACTATGTGATAACAAATGTTTTAATATAAAGACAGTGAAATATCTTTCCAACACAAAAGCTAAGTTACATTTCTTAATTAGGGTTTCTGGATTTGAAAGAATCAAGAATATACAAAGAAAAGAAATATCTATGCAGAGTGGATAGAATTTCTAAAAATCAGAAAGGAAATGTTAAAAGCAATCCAGTACATTCTTACACCAAAACTAGTTTAACTTCCATTAACTGATTAATATATAGCTATAGCTAAGTCTAGGTCACAAAGATTTGTGATCAATAAATCAAATGGGTTAATGGTAATGTTTTAATTGGATTCTGAAACCATGAAATGAATACATCAGCTAATCGAGACAAATTACAAGTTTAACACAGGGAGAATTACTTTTCGTCAATCCTCTACCAAGAGATTTCAAGTGATGGCTATCTGTCTCTGACCTGAAGCTGCACGTCATTTTACTGCACACCTCCCAGTCATGGATTTGCAAGAGGACTGTGCCCTCTCCAGCCAGCCTGGTTGAGATGAATCCGCAGAGTAAGTTCCATATGAACATGAGAAGAAAAAAAAACTTAGTTATTTTGAGGGTGACAAAGCACTGGAACATGCTCCCCAGAGAGGTTGTGGAGGCTCCTTTTCTGGAGATATTCAAAACCTGCCTGGAAGCTTTCCCGTGTAACCTACTCTTGGGAACCTGCTTTAGCAGGGAGGTTGGCATAGATGATTTCCAGCTCCTATGATTCTGTGTTGCAGGACTGAACTATTATATTGACATACACAATGACAAGCATCTTCACTGTCCAGCCACTTCAAAGTGATTTGGAGACACTTTCCTGTTCAATAGGAATGACAAACCATGAGAATGAGTCTCACTTCTTAAAAATGGACTCAGTTGGGCTAAACAGGAGATAGCTTTGAGGATGCTCCTTTCCTCTTTTTTTTTTTTATTTGTGTGTGTGTGTTTGTGTGAATAGTTAGACAGCATAAGCAGCATTAACTTCAAATGATCCCTAAACGTTTGAAGCTATAAGTCACAGATGAACCACTGCTTTCCATTCTCAACACAAACAGCTCAACTGCAGCTCTTAAAAAAAAGTGAGGAACAACAACTAATTTTCAATAAAATTCAATAAAAACAATACTAATTTTCACAAATCTCTTATCTATAGTCCAGTCACTGCACCTGGAGAAGATTAGTGAGATACAGGGAGCCTCATCTTAACTACCCAAGAAGAAAGCCTTGTCTGAACTACTTGACTATAGATGCTGCCCTCAATTCTTTCAGTAAGTGTAATTTAATTTATGAAAACTTAAGTTCATCCAGATGCACTTGGATAGGAATTGTCCTGATTCAACTGCACATAAATTGGAATAACACCTAATAAAAGGAATCCTTTCCTGCCTATTTCAAGTAAACTAACACTTGCTGGCTAACACAGCTAGGAATTTAATGCAGTTTCCTGAATTGGCTACATATTTCTTAACTTCAGTATTTGACTACAAAGGCAACAGCTATACAGACAAAAGTTAGAAGCTTTGGCTTTTTTTTTTTCCCTCAGTGATAAGCTGCAGACTGAAGCAGAGATATGAAATTTCTGACAGCATATAATGTTATGGTTTCACACAATGGTTTGGAATTTGACTTGGTCAGTTAGATAAAATATCCTCCTAAACTTCTAGATCAGATCATGTGATTCTCATGGAGCCATTTTCTGTAGAGATTAGTACTGCTGGAAATAATTTTATTTCCATGTCTTCTATATAAACTCATTGTTTCCATCATTCAGACATATTTATTTTGGGAGAGAGGCAGGCCTGTGGCTGGAGAAGGAAAAGAAAGTGTCCTCCCCTTACATGATGCTACCGGAGCTAGAGGGCAGCGTAATCCCTTTCAACCACAGTAATTCAAACTCACATTAACCCCTTCATTATTTAATAGTGTATCCATCTTGAAGCATGCCTCTCTCTATTCTCAGAAAGTACTTTGGACCATCACATACAAAGCCTTTCTTTGCTGTCTGAGACTCTTATTTTATGGAATTTTAGATTATGACCATTTAAGAATGAACTTATTAGATACCTTAACATTTACCGCATTTGTCTCCTCATTCTGTTTTTTTTCTTTTTTTTTTTCCTGCTAATATAACTATTTTCTAAAACACTGCTTCCATGTCAATCCTGTTTTTGTGATAATGCTAGCACAAAGTATAGCAAGGGTTGTCTAGCTATTCCAAGTCAATTTAAATTCATTTCTGTTGGTATGCTGCAGAACATCATTGCATATTTGTCCACTTCACATCAGTCAAAAATCAACATCAATTTTCACACGTACAGTTTGCAGTGATCTGGTACTTGGAGCTCTGGAGCACCTTAAAGGCTGACATAATTCTAGCATCTATTTTATCACCTACATACTAGTTGTAAGCGTGGAAAAAGAACAAAACACTAACTGTCAAATCTACCAACGTTTTGGATTAATCCCTCAGTCCTTTACCTGCCCAATGCATGCACAAAACCTCCTCAACTGATCCTAAGGAGTCATAGTTGACATTTTTATTGTCAAATGACAATAATTAATATCAGATAACCACAAGGGTATAGATGAGCAATAAAATAACCGCAATGCAGAAATAAAAGAAGTGAATAGATGCTCTACATGGAGAAGAAAGAGAAACTGAGGTCATTCAGCTAGGTTAGAAGTATCAAATTATTAACAGATACCTAATGAACCAGTAACTGGTGTATCTGTCTCTGTAATTAGCTCCTGGGGAATCCACTTTCCAGAACACTTCAGCTCTGAAGCAAGCTTCTGTGAGATTATAAATCTGCCTAAGAAGGGTAGGCTTTGTAAGAGGAAAGAGGTGAATCAGTTGCATGCTATGTTACACCACTCCTACCTCAGTCCTGCAGGATTTGAAGGCACATGGATTAGCATATTAAACAGCATATAACAAGGGATTCAATACACAGCCATTTATTAAATAGAGATAAGATTCTCAGTAACTATACTGAAAAGTTGAACTGTTCCATTAACAGCAGATTCTGTATTGAGGAGGAAAAAAAAATAGGCTACAGTACACATATGCCATATAACAATGTAAAAGCATGACCTCCTCAGGCATAATAAGCAGTTCAAAATCAAGAGCCCTGGACACATGGAGCCCAAAAGCCCTTTATAAACTAGGTGGTGGCACCTCTTCCCTAACATTCATTTTAGAAAGCATTGAAACACCAAAAGCCTCTCAGAATGAAAAGACAGTGAGCATTTTCTTGATGCTTAAAAAATGGTAAAAGGAGAAAGAAATGTCACGCTGGATCCTGATTGCAATCTTGAGCAAAATAATGCAAAACTGCACTAAACAAAGTAAAGAAATACAGTTTAAAAGACTACTTTTCATGAAGTAAAACCCTAAATCGATCTCATTCTTTGGGACAGTAATATATTTCTCTGTGTGAACAACTCCTACAATTGATGACCTCTTTAAAAACCAACTGTAAAACACAGCTTCAGCAGGTGACTTTCTAAAGACAAGGGCACAGTCCATCAGCTTTCCAAAATGTAGTAAGAAAGCTTATTCTGAGATCTTTTTTTTGGCTAAGCCTATTTAAATGCACCTTTCCTTCACAGGCTTTTCTTTTTAATCATTTATTAGTTCATTTGTTGATTCTGCATACTCCACAGCATGGCATAGATATTAAAGAACACTCTAGGTCTCCAGGGAACAGACCAGAAAACGTTAGCTCAGCAAGCTCCTGGTTTTCTCAGGGACATTCAGCTGATGTGTATGCAATAAAGAAGAACAATAAACTTAAATTTTTTTCAGGGACCTTCTAAGTCTGTCTATAGACAGCAGATTTCTGAATACAATCTTTGCACTTTCTGTTTCTTCTTTGAAAGAACTAGTTCCACATTTACAACAAACTGACCTGATCACTGATTTTTACATACTTGTTAACAGCCTGTATGCCAGGTATAACTTATTACTAGATGTGCCATTGACTTTATTATTAGCGAAACCCAGTCCATACCTGCCCTGCAGACTCACTTCTGGCACCAACCTTATTATTCACAAATATAAGCTTCATTCTACTTTTCACACAGAACATCAGTATTTCAATTTTTATTCATCTTTTCAGTTAATGGATCAGATTTATACAGTTGAATTAGGGCTTGCAGTCTTGAGGCTTTCTCTGGTCAGAAACAGCCATCACTCTCAAATTATGTTTTCATATGACACCATGAATAGGGCAATTTTTTGCTCAACTTCATCTAGCATTATGCCTACCACCAAGTGCCTTGGCAGCAACAATATGCATCAGGATGGAAGATTCCATCTTCTATAATTTCTCTTCAGTGCCGCCAGGAAAATATGGAAGTACTGCCACAAGCCTCCTCTCAATATCTGCCAAATCCCTTTCCAGAAGGAGAGATTCCAATTTTTTCATGCCAAAACTTAATTTTCATAGGCAGAAGTTGTGAAAAAGTGGAGTGCACAAGAGTACTGTTAGGAGCTTAAACTATTTCTTGCCATAAATTGCCTGGTAAATAAAGTGGGATTTATCACTTCAGCCACCTAAGACTTGGGTGTTAAAGAGAGAAAAGCATTATAGGAGGAGCCTAGAAGACAAATTTAAGCTGTTCACCTACTGAATGACGCAAATTGGCCAAGAGGAATCCAATCACAAGTGCTACAGGTTGAATTATTTTGTCACCAGTTTATTTCATGCCTTGGAACACCTGCCAAAAAAGCCTCTGACATCGTAGTAATGGATTGCTGTATGGATCAACACTTCTGGCTAAAGCAGGATGGAGAAAAGCATAAGATTAAAACCCAGATCTTCTGGCAACATCCCTTTCATTCTTCATGATCAAGAACCTGGATTAAATTCCACATTGTACTACCAGCACACAGTGATACCTGGGGTTTATACTGCCGGTGCCCAAGCTGCTACCTCTAAAGAAAGTGCAGAAGAACTTCTCACCCTGAACTGGTAGTGACAACTAAGGGGAAACTAACATGTCTGGGAGAGCTCCCATAACATTCATTGTACTATGACTGGGTTGATCCCTAGGCTAACTGCAGCAAAAAGTGTTTCTGGATAATCTGCTTTGTCCTCTAACTACCACCCACAACATTCCCACTTACCGCATGAAGAAAAGGTGGTGGAAATGATGTCAAGGAAGAGAAAAACCAAAAATCACAAAAACCAGTCATAATAATCAACAAAGAAGTAAAAATGCGAATACTCACCGCATAAGCATAAGCTGAAAATGAGAACACAGATTCCTCAGATCAGATATCTATTGATGATTGAGTGCACCCACAGCAAGTTTGCAAATGATTCCAAGATGTGTGGTGTGGTTGACATGCCTGAGGGACAGAATGCTATCTAGAGAGACCTAGACAGGCTTGAGCAGTTGGCGCAGAAGAACTTTATGAGGTTCAACAAATCCAAGTGCAAAGTCTTGCTCCTGGGTTGAGGCAACCCCCACTAACAATACAAGTTGAGAGGTGAAAGAACAGAGCACTGTCCTGCCAGAAAGGACTTGGGGTACTGCTGGAAGGTTAGCTGAACATGAGCCTGCAATGTGCCCTTCCAGTCCTGAAATCCAATCGCATCCTGGGCTGTATCAAAATTAGCATGGTTGGTGGGTTGAGGGAAAGGATCCTACCCCTCTACACTGCTCTGCTGAGACCTCACCTGAAGTACTAAATCATTCAAAAAGTGAAATACCAGGGACTTCAAGGGAAAAAGAGAAGAAAAAAGAAAGATTGGAGTAGTCATCAGGAAATCAAACCATGCACTGTTGGGATGCTAACTCCAATCACAGCACCAGTATGAACAGTCTTCTTAATAACAAGACAATTTAATAAGTACAGAACTCTAATAATATGCTGAACAATAAAGAGTGATGTTTTCATTGCTTACTACTTCAGAAGATCATGAGAGCCAAGAATGTGGCAGAAGATAAATCCAGGCAGCCTTCTAAGATCTACAAGTTCTCTTTATGGAAAGGATTAGGACTACATTTGTTGACACTGTAGTGAATATTTGCCACCTGAAAGATTACTCTTCAGTATAAATACTTTCACTTGCAGCCAGCACAATGTAGGAGGTGCAAAGACTTTTTGCAAACTATAGTTGTGAGGAATGAAATTGGTGTAAGAGATTCTCAGTGTGGGGGAGAGCCCTGGTATTGAGCACTTCCGGAATGGACTAACTGTCAGGGATAAGTTAGAGATCCTTATGGCCATTTGGCAGATTGTTTCCTTCTTTCCAAAGACACTTCTGCCACTTGTGCCAACATTTGAACTTTACTTTTGGATCCAAAAAAATCATCTTTGGGTTGAAAAAACATTACACAGTTTTTGCTCATGGCCTGGAACAGCATAAGCACGATTTATGAAAAGTACCAGTCCAGTTTTGGTAGGAAATAAACTTTGAGAACAGAACACTTCATTTAATTTTTTTTTCTATTTGCTTCCCTTCCAGTAAGGAAACATAAAAGAAAGTGGGAAAGATATTCGGATAATCCCACAGTTATCTGAAAACACAAGTCAGACAGTTATGTTGCAATTAATGATCATGTTTAGAAGGATAGTTCCTAATCTTGACTTTTTATTTTACAAACTTCTGGGGCCTTCCTTAAAGCAAGTGTAGTTTAGAGACAAGGTCCAAAATTCCCAAATGGAAAGCAGATAAAAGGGTACATACTTTCACAGGAAGCTATTAAATATAACAATCCTTTTCTTTCCCTTAAAGGACCACTTCAGACTCAATGCCAGAATGGCAAGGATGACATTAGAATCTGTTTCCTACCAAGGAAGAGAGTCTCTCATTACTGTAATTGTGAGCTTCAAGGTTTAACAACTTCGTTTATTCTAGCACACTGGCACATGGCTATTTGAATACTCCGAATACTCAGAAAGCTGTATGTTCAAAATACCCCTCAACTCTCATACCCAGAAACCTTACGGATGGAATAAGTAGCAGTAAAACTTAAATATCTGATAGCTAGATTATGGCAGCACTGATCTGATCATGGATAAATTGATTTAACATTAGTGAACAAAATGGTGCCTGAAAAAAAATGACTGAGGACATCATCTCTCCCCAGTTCTGAACTACAGGCAGTAGAGAAACACAACTGTATGCATCTGCTAAGTATCTATGTGCACAAGAAAAAAGCACACAGAACCCTTGGACACAAACAAACACAGCACATGAATAGTGAATTGCCTGAATAGCTCCACTCAAGCTCTTAAATTTGTTTCAAAAGAATGCAAAAATCCTTTTTTTTATTAAAGTTCCTGAAAAACAGTGGCTGCTGGAGTCCAGACGTGCTCTACCACCTAAGTGATGGTGGTGATACCTTCTTAAGTACTACATTCTTTAGGAATCATGAGAAGAGCATCTCCTTCCTGGAAGTGGTTGGTGAGAAAATGGTGAGAGACCTTTCAATAATAACTCACTTTAATTAGCCCTTTATCAGACAGTCAGGAAAGATGCTACATATGTCCCAGGAGTTTCTTCACTGTCAGTGAGACACACCAGACTAATCTGCACTCAGGAGAAAAATGAGGTTTCTCCTCTTCAGCCCCCAAATGAGGAAGCCAAGATGAACAGCAGACAGAGCCTTAGCTCTTTGCTACCAGGACAGCAGCCAGTACACATGAGCCAGCACAATGAGGAAAACAAATACCATGAAGTCAAGATCTTGTGCCTTTTTCTTTTCTGTTGGTCCCCATTATGCCTGAATCACGAGTCCTAACGCAAGCCTGGCTCTGCCTGCAGTGCAATATATCAGTGTGGAGTCCCTTACATAAGGCAGATTGCAAAGTGATTAAAAGCATAAAATACCACACAGTGGCACATAGTTTTCAATGGTTAATGTGCCTGAAAGTTTCTTTGATTTTACACAATTCCTACACTTTTAGCATGTACTCTTTCAATATAGAAATGTGTTACTAGGCTGTATGTCACTTACTTGGTTAATGATTCTCACCAAATATGGAACTATCCACCACATCATCTTCCATTCAGAGCGGAGCCCTGGTCTATGGCTGAAGAAGAGCTGCAGTTACCATGCCAGTGAAGGTGGACAAACACTTATACCAACCAGCATCTCCCCAGCATAGTCCTATCAGCTCTAGGTAAGAGTCAAACATCTTTCAAACATCTTCCTCACAGCCTCTGCTAGAAATAGTTGTTAGCAACATCAACTTTGCTGGCAAGCATGTGGAGACTGCCAATACCAGATGAGCTTCCCATACAGGATTCCTCACAGCTGAGCCTCTCAATGCCAGATGGACTCCAGGAGAGGAAAGTGGTCAAACAAGCACAGTGAGGAGGTTAAGAATGTGGAATGTGATCCCAAGCACAAATTTCAGTAGGATATTCAGTTTGTCTTATTTGCACTATGGCTACCAATCTCAGCTGCTGTAAGCAATGCTCACCTCCAAATCACACCCACCGAGTAATGGGTGCTCTATTCTTTGCAAACACTTGTTCCCTCTTCTCCATGCATCTGAAAATCTGAGCTTTGGATCTAAAGGCATAAACACATCATGCCACGTGTAAGAGAAGCAGAGAGACAAGAGTTATACAATTCCTACGAGACTTCGTGATCACAGTGCATTCTTCACTGACTTCAGCCTACTCCTGCCATCTGACTGAAGAGATACCAAGCCACAAGAGAAAGAGCAGTGTGGAACAGTAGGACCAACAATGTGCAGGGTATTCATGGTAGGCAAAGGAGTCAGAAGGGTTCCAAGACTCACAAAAAACAAATTTAACTGAAAAGAACTGATGTTTTTCATTACACAGATCTACCAAAAAGATGAAAAAGCTGGAGAAAGGGAATGACTGATTGATTACCAAACTTCAGTGAGCATTCACAAAATATGACTTTAACAGTACCACATTTAGTTGTACCTAGAAACACAACAGCAACTATAGCTCTTCTCTCACCTTCCCCCAAATGAAAATACATTGATACACTCCTTCCCAAATGAAAAAGTTGAAACCGTAACCCAAATGACCAAGTTGTCATGCAGAATATCAATCATGTTGCCAGAGAAACAAGAGATTTCACATCTATTTATTAGCTCTGTGCCTTCTCAGGAGCAGATAAGGAAATACTATAGAAAAGCAATAAAAATGTACACCTTTAAGGAGAAAACTTTTATTTCCTCCACCAATATTGTGCAAAAGCTCTTATCAGTAACTAACATTCAATGTGAAAGAATAAATATGCTTTTCTTCTCAAAACAACACATTTAAATTTCCACTGAAAGTGAGTTACAGATTCTCCTTTGTTACACTTCATTAAAATGGTCTAATAAATAAAAATAATTCTTTACACTTGACT
This sequence comes from Odontophorus gujanensis, assembly GCA_013399175.1. Classification (NCBI taxonomy): domain Eukaryota; kingdom Metazoa; phylum Chordata; class Aves; order Galliformes; family Odontophoridae; genus Odontophorus; species Odontophorus gujanensis. The sequence goes on from VXAB01009724.1 coordinate 110,421, forward strand.
GAATTTCAAGGAAGTAGATCATACTGTTTTATGTCTCATCACATCTGAATAAGGGAGATAAAGCAGGCAAAGCAAGACAAGGATTAAGGCACCAAGACTAAGTCATCCTCCCTAGACCATACAGAAAGCTGCTGGCAGAACCAGAAATCAATCCTAGGAAAGCTGACTCCCTTGTGACCCTGTATAAAGACTTATCAATAACACAAACTCCCAGTCTACTCTGCCTAACTTAAAGTCACATATAAAAAAAATAATACATAAATTTTAAAAAGGGTTTATTCTGTACATTTGCTTTTAGCAGTACATTAGGACAATTTAAAGAATGACAAATGTATCCAGCATTGCCTGTGCTTATAATTCTATTCTGAACTGAGTTCTCTATGGTGTTTTTCTTAAACATGTAGTTTCTGGAGCCATATAATGACATGAAAATTACAGTAACAAAAATTGCTTAATAGTTACCCAGGATAGGAAACACAAACTGGAAAGACTCAGAAACCAGATGGCTCATAAATATGTTTGTTTTAATTTGATGATTTTTAACCCTGTCTTGTGATGAGACATGAGTTTGTAGACTTTAGTTACAAGAAAACATATAGCTCATGCTATATGTTTACCCTTTGCCAAGCTCAAAAAGGCTAAAGGCAAAGCAGTTTTAGCAGTTACTTTATCATCAGCTTTGTTCTTTATTCCTTTGTGTGGACACACTTAAATGTTTTCTTAACTGTTGCCTTCTTTCTTTTTTTGGTAAGCTGTGGGGATTATTCCTGTGTATGCTAAAGCATATTAAACATATTGTGCATAAAATTTAAGCCTGGGCCCCAAACTATCTTGCTGTCTCCCTTTTACATTACAAGATGTAAACCCTAGCCCGACATTTCAGAGCAGGGATAGTCTTACCCCAACTGTTTCAAAGCACCTCTTCTGTCAACAGACTGTACATGGTTTGGGTCAGAGATTAATTCATTTGAAAGGCTAAGGGGTAACATGAACACCACACAACAACATGATGCACCTCACATTCCTCAGCATTATTCCTGTAGCATTGGTGATGAGACCAAGACTACATAACTGAATGTTATGTCCCCTAAAGTCATTAAAATTTTTGATAACTGACAAGTTAATGAGGTCCAAAAGTAAGATTTTTTCATTAGCAGAACAAGAGAGTTGATAACAGTGCTTTTGTATTTAGTAAGACGAGATTGTATGCATTTTCACAACGGTAGAAATTCACAAAGGGGTTGTCACCTCACTGGCACATACTCAACAAGGTTGACGTTTAGCACTTCATTCCTTGCAACAGAATGGAAAGCTGACGTCATTAAACCAGATAAGTCTATATTCACATTATCTAATTTCAGGTACCTAACCCCATTGGTTACTTTCACAAGAAATTAGCTAAAATGACTGCGGGAAGTCTGGAGAGAAAACAAAATAAAGCAACAGCTTATGTTTCTCAAAAAGAAAGTTAGCTTTTAAACTAGCTTGTTACAAAGCATCCCTACAGCCTGACCAACACAGACCAGATGAGACTAAGGAGTGCCTTGGGGGTTGGCAGGACAGGTTGGGGTGGGCAGGAATGGAGCAGAGATAAACTTCATCTGAATGCTTAACTTAAATTTGTTCAATCTTAAGAGGAAAGCCAACAGAAGTAGCACATATAAAATTCTACAATTACTTGACTTGCAGCACCTCACACTAGTCTCAGAAGAGAACACCAGGGAGAACGTCAGTAGCTTCATTAAGTGGGCTGTTGCCTCTTGTCAATCCCCATTCGTGCAGTCACAAAGCTGTTTCTATCAGTAATGAAATAACTTCTTTAGCTTATTCTGCATGTACCCTTGTACTTCAGTGAATGTCAGTTCTACTGAAGCTTATTTTAAAAATAACCATTAGCTAATACTGCCATATTTGATGGTCTATGCAATCAAAAGCCATATATGACTATGCAAAATAGTAATCTACGCATGAAATCTATATTTAAAATATTATTACAAATAGTCACAAGTAAGCCGAGTATTGTACAGTTTTGTATAACTGCATCCACTGACAAAAATGTGGAAAAGAGATTCTTTATAGGAAAGCTGTTGGCTTTATTGTTTGTTTGTTTTTTTCCGTAGATTTTCAAGTCCTAGAATAGGTGAAAAAATTATTCTCCAAACAGAAAAACAAACAAACAAACAAACAAACCCCTTCTTTTTACCTTCATTAACCTTCATGAGTATATGTATGTAAGAAAGCACAAAATAGAAGAAAAAAATGTTTGGAAATTACAAATGTAGGAGAAATAAAAAAGCTACGTCCTACCAGAACTTATCAGCATATCAAAAATGAAGATAACTTTTGGAGGGGAAGCCAAATGCTTGTGTCTAATCAGAGCAAATAAATTATAGTTTCAGATGAGGTGAAAAGGAGTTGGATTTGCAGAAATCTCTTGTTTTTCTGTTCTGAATAGCCAGAATCCAAGCTCTTCTGAAGTAACAATATAAAAGCCAACTTGCTTTATTCACCACGCTTTGCTCATCACTAATTCACAAGGCTATTTTTGTAGATTTTACTGACTTACAAATTTCTTCTCTGAGACCGCAACAGAGTGAAAAACACAATCTGTCAAACTCTGAAAAAGTTTAAACTCTGCTAATAGCTTGACAGATCTTGAAAGGGCAGAAGGCACTGTGGGACTTCAGGAAATTTGAAACAAAAAGGCAATAGTTGGTATTCTCTAATCAATATAATTTAACTCCAATATTAGAGCTTATAAGAAGTAGAAAGTTTACTGTCTCATTAAAACCTAGGATGAACTGCTAGCCTATACGGGGTTAAAGAAAGCTTATTTCAGAGATTTCAAATGCTATTCAGGCTCCTGTTGTGACTGTAAACACAGAAAATGCTCCTGCTGTGAATTACAGACTTTAAAAGTGTTGCTAATGTAAAGAAATCTGTACTCCAGCATATTCTACTACACACCAGAAGTCATGGAGCAAACTCCAAAAAGAAGTTAAAGGCCAAGGACATTTCACATTAGTCTACCCTTAGCTAAAGTGATATGGGTAAATATGTATTAATGACTCACAACTCAGTAGGGAAAAAAAAAAAAAAAAAAGGAGATACTCATAAAATGAAAATTATAGTTNAAAGTGATAGGGGTAAAAAGGAATTAATGACCCACAACTAAGGAGGAAAAAAAAAAAAAAAAAAGGAGATACTCATAAAATGAAAATTATAGTTAAGTGTAACAAAAGCAGAAAAGTCCAAAAGATCACGACGTGTAAAGTATTAAAAGTGCATAAGAATAATCATTAAGGTTCCTTACATTACCTAAACCATTAGTCAAAAACACCAGGTTCTGCGAGATCATCAAATTAACTATACAATGAGGCAAATAATTTTTTAGTTCAGTTCCACTTTGAATTCAGATTTATTTGAGATTGCTTAGTTCAGGCTGACAGCTGCTAACCATTTTGTTTTGGTAATGCCAGGCCACATTGGTTGGGCTCAGTGTCTCCTCCAGAAGAGAGCTCTTACCTCATGCTCCTTGCCCATCCCAGACAAATCCTGTCCTCTCCACATACCCACGGCCTCCTGCTGCCTCCCCAGGGCCAACAGCTTCAGGGGAACAAGGAATCACTGCGCTGCAGTAGAGTTAAGGGAGTTAAGCTCCTCAAGTCTTGCCTTTCCTGCACAGACAGTGGTACAGAAATACACAAGCACATCTACTTGAGCAGGAATAATAGTGTAACTGCCAAAAGCCAGTTAAGGGGTCCGACAGATATTTACAAAGTACTCTTGGGACAGCTTGAATCCAAAATACTTCCCATCGCCTCCCAGCAGAGCACTCAGAATTTACCCTCAGCACATAGGGGAAAGGTCCAGGTCCCAAATCAGGAACCTGTTGGATTCACTTCGTATTCAGGTTCTAATAAGAATTCAGTTGTCTGGTTGGTTCTGATTCAAGGGGAAAAGGTTCCTGTTTGGGTTTCACTTGGCTCCTGGATTGTACAAAAACTCATTGTGACAATGCAGGAACAGAAACTTCTTCCCCCTGTACTTCATTCTGAGCTCATGGTTGTAACTCAATTACTTTATCACTCCTATATTTTGAATACATAAATGTATATCTCTATAAACACAGACACACTGGAGAGGGTTGGATGCTTTAATGCAAGAAAATTTGGCTGCCTATATACCCAAGCACATGCTGTAATACACACTGAATAAGAAAAGCCCTAAGTGAGCAACTGAAATGCACGAATAAATACATAATTCTTGGCTAATTTGCCAAAGCTTATGGTATTTCAGATACCAATTAGCTTAAAATCTGTGATGTCTTATTAACAGACGTGGCTCTCCTATCAGAAGGAATAAAGTTGAAATGAGTTGCAAGGATACATCTGTGCTTTCTGGAAAGACTTCAGCTTTTTTATTCTATACTTCACTCTCTTCCTCAACTACCTTCATCTTTGGTAAGCCGCTACGTCAGTAGGTGCCTCTTCCTTCTTTTTTAAAACTCAGACAATGCTATTCTCAGGGAATTTCTTGTTAATGTTTCTATCTGGCTTTACAAGTTTTTCATTGACAAGTGGAAGGAAATACTGTACATATATATGTACAGTATATGTACGGTCATGTAAAATTTTACATTTTCCCAGCCAGCTTTATCTTAAGGTGCACGTAGTGAAAAACAAACTGAAGCTCTGAAGAAATAAAATCTGGCCTGTGGGTGAGCATCTCACTAAAATTCTGAGTTCTTTACTTCCTCAGTATATATTGGCAGAGCTGTCTTCTCTAGTTGACTGGATGATTTACTTTTATGTCTCTTTGTTTTCATTATTTGTCAAAAGACCATCAACTGTGCTGGTATCATACACACTAGAGGAAGCAGCACTGTGGAGGTACAGCACCTCAAGGAAATCACTTAGATATGGTATAACTCAGTGATGCAAAATGCATCAGGGAGATGCTGCCACTGGCTTGTGAGCTGCAGTCCTTTAGGCCATTCAGAAACCTGTACGGGTCCCGATACTATTTCCATTTGCTCCACTGCAAGGGTCCTACAGGTTGATCTCTCCTTCTGCACATCAGGCCTAAAAAGGAAGGAACCTGGCATCCTACAGACACAGCCTCTCTGACCTCTAAAGCTGCTGAACAAGGCACAATCTGAATCTCATAAGAGGCAAATGAGAAGTGCTACTGAGCACATGCGACAAACTGGCATCATCCATCACCTCTTACACAAGATCTCACTTCTCCCTATTCACTCAGCCTTTTTGTCAGACCAGCTGCAACTCATCTCTCATCAAACACCTCAGCTCACCAATCTCTGAGCTGGCTTGTTCTCATAACTGCCATGGGTGTCGTCTTTGTGTGCACAGATACAGGGGCCCTGCTGATGGCGAGCCACATCAAAGCACTGGGTTTATTATACTCCAGGAGAGGAGCAAAGCAGTAGAGCAATTACGTTGGAATGAGAGGAAGAGGAATTGTGAGAGGAAGAACTGATGCTGAGAGACAGGAAAAGACTATAAGCATGATCCAATTAATTAACATAATTAATGTCATTATTTTCCTCTTCTGATTTAAGCACTGAGTACAGAAATCATGCTTACTTGTAAGAGTCACAGATAAAAGTCTCCAGACACAGAAGGCAAGATGTTCTACTGCTGTAACTGTGCTCACATAGAGATATATCAATTTGCATTAACTAAGAACCCCACGAATTCCTTCCTCTCCATTTATTTCTGGAAAGATCTCACCTGCCTCTCCTCTCGGCAGCTGTTTTGTGCTTCTGCTTTCACTAATGGTTTGCAAAAAATTCAAGGTTATCTTTTTTCCTTTATATTTCTGAGGAATTTGATACAATAGCAAACTACCAACACCTACCCCCAGCGTGTATGTGCATCAATGAACACAAGTCCGAGGACAATAAACCGCATGTACAGATCCAAGTACAAATCATTATGTGGTATTACAAGGTAACTGAGCAGCTTTAATATTGGATTTTCCAAGTTACTGGAAAATCCTAGGAATTAAAAAAGAAATCAAAACCTTCATAGATCAATATGAAAAATCTTCTGATGTTTTATCAGTCTGCAAACTGCCCATTCCAGGAAGAGCTGAGCTATAGTACTCCATGTCAAAACTAAGCATGTAATATTAAATCATGTGCTTTTTTTTTTTTTAAATAAAGATTCCAGATTCCTAAATAAAAGACTCATTCAAATAAAAAAATAAATTAAAAATCCATGAAAACTCATTTGAATTTCCTCAACATGCACTAACTTGTGCACACACAAAACATCTATATATAACAGCTCAAAACATAGACCATTTTACAAGGCATTTTTGTGTAACCACTTCATCATTTTTCACTGAAATTAATTCAAGAAGAAAAATCATCTCCACTCTAGTTACATGTACACCATAGATGCACTTTTACACACTAGCACCACCAGTGCACACCCAACCATACAAAGAAACTGAAGACATGGGCTCTCTGTATCTGCTATATGAGCTCTGGGAGCAGGGGAGGAATGCTTTTGAAATATCACTGAAGCGAAGCATCCTTTTCTCCAACTTCGATCTTATGGACCAATTAGGAACTGTGAAGTTATGTAATTCTAACAGAAAGATAGACTTCTATTGCTAATCACAAGACATCGTCTTCATCTCTAAAATAATGGTACACACATCTCACTACAAGATTTCTTCCTCTTTCTCTTCAGTCCTTTCTCTTGACATAGTTTACAAATCTCCAATGCTTGCCTTCATGTGCTCCCTTACTACTGGACTCTCATATATACCTTATCATTTTTCACTGTATTCCAAAGGGTTCTTAACACTGCAATGTTTGAGACTTCAAAATAACTGACTTTTTTCATTTCAGTGCTTGAACTTCAGTGACGGAGTTCCTTGAATTGCATATCCAGTCTGGGCACTGCATCTGTAGATAGACTCTCATTTGCGTAATAAGGAACCATGAAGTTATCTCCTAAATCAAATGCCACGGATCATTTGATGCTATTCTGGTTGGACCTATTTTAATGAAAATACTGAAAGTACAACTGTACCTGTATGCTACTTCAATCCAGCAGAGATAGGCATGAAAAGAAAAACAAATGAGCTCCTCCACAAAAAACCAGAAGAGAATGCAGACCCCCCCACCCCTTCCACTTTGCCATGATCATCTTCTGTACAGAAAGAGATACTCAAATTCAAATCAGTGATGGTCTATTTTAAGGTCCATAAATCTGTTCTCAGCTGGTTTACCACAAAATGAGGTATTCCCGTATATGTAGCTTCATGCATGTATGGAGTTACTAAACCTAAACCAGTTTATACACACTGTATAAAACAGACCAGCTCAGCTTTAAGAGGTAGAGAGACCCATGGGGAGGGAGAGAACTTTCTGGACTTCTGAAAAGAGTTTGCTGGACAAATGCAAGGGACAAGTAGGAGCCAGGAATGGAGTATTCACCACTGGCATGCCGATACATGATTACACATACACACACCCTATAACTGTGCTGGCCACCTTACTCCTAAACCTGCCTGTCAGCCTCCCCATAACCACTTCCCAGGCTGAAACCGAACATAAAATATCCTGTCCTATGCTATGACAACTCTAATACAGCTATTAGAGAAGGCTATACAAACTTGACAAAATGCCTTTACTAATATTATCTCAGGAATTGTGGTTATGATCCAACAGCTAAAGTTCTGAGCCAGTGACATAACCTGAGCACACTTCAGTAAGGGGTTTGAGATTTGTCAGAAGTGTATGTCGTGCTGTAATTTTGCAAATAGCTTGCAATCCACACCCAGAGGCAAGAGCACAACATCTGCCCAAGCAGAACAGTGGTTTTTTTGATTTTGTTTTTTGTTCATTTGTTTGTTTTACAGAGAAGAGGACTGACCTTCCCCTTCCATCAAAAGCTCAGGCAATCAAAGAAGAGTCAGTCTGTATGAAGACTCAAAACAATGCTAGTGTTTAAAATGAAAAAGAAATTCTCCTACACATTCATGTGGTGACTTTGTCCACCTACTTCCATGCCATTTCCCAAGACCTGAGGTTAGAGCACTATCTCAGTCTCAGAATGACTGTGAAGTTGCCCTGACACTGAACAATGCACACTGGTAAGCTGAATCCTTTCCTGCCTGTTGTGTTGTTGGTTGGCTGAGGTGTCTGTTTTTCTCTAACTTTCTGCATGTTCTTGCAGAGTCTTGATTTTCACTCATCAAAATGAGTTCTGACCTCCTCCTGTGTTTTGGTACGCCTAAATTTTTCAGTGGATTTGAACTCTGAAATCGTCCTAAAAGCTCATTAGAAAGACATATGCCAGCCAGTAAAATAAAACAGAGAAAAGCGGACCAGTAAATTCCCTCACTACCAGAACTGTAGGCTTTTCAGAGAAAGAAGGAAATATAAAGCCATTCCACAAATCTGTTCTGGGAAAACTTCCTCAGTGGAAACGCATGTCGTTTTTAAAATGATTAACTGCAGAGCCTTAGAGCTGACCATAATATCCCAGTAAGGTGAGCCACCCTCCAGGATAGCAGCTACACAGTTAAATATTCATGCATTCAAGCCTCTCCTCAGGTGATTGAGATTTTTTTGTCAGAAGACTGGACAGAGATTGCAAAAATGTACATTTGTTTTTATCTAGCTCTTTACTAGAACTTTTTGAAATGCACCTTTTCTATACTTTTTTCTAATTAAATATATATATATATCTGCCCTAATACAATCATGCTTCTAATTACTGACTTGGAGATAAAGCAAGTATAATGACTACTCTTTACACTATCCTTACTCACATGTTGAAAGTTGGTACACTAAAAATATGTGGATGACACTTAGCAGCTCTTGATGAAACAGCATGGCATATGAACAGAGACTGGGGCAGGACACAGCTCTGCTTGCATGGAGTGCCCTTCCCCTGGGTCCTTTTGATGGTAAAGCTCTCTCCCCACCAAGGAAGTAACAGGACAGAAAAAGCCTGAAATCAAAGACTCTAAGCTATGTCTTGGCATTCAATTGTAAATAGAACTAAATGGTGAAACCTGCATAAAAACTGATGTCCCAGTATATCTTCATGTAAAACAAAACAAAACAACAGCAAAAAAAAACCAACCCATACATGGTCAGAATTTAGCATGAAATAGAGAAATCCTTACTGCACTATCAAGAACAAGCTGTAGCTCTGAACAAACTGTACGTCTCATCTTCTCCTCTGCCTAGAAGTAATATGATTTGTTGCACTGAAAAATACAGAAGTATCTCCTGATCGTTGTCCAGGGATCAAGATGATGTTCTTCTCTCTGCACTGTGCTTACTATTGTAACCTCAGTTCTCTGGGAAGGTTAGTACGCCCTGATAAGGATATGTAGATTTTTCCTTCCAGTTTTCATATTATGATTTTTACCACAGTGCACATGTAGTAAATATGTTCCACTCCTGCCTCCATTCTTCCATTGTCGTTTATGTGCATTCTACAACTTTCCAACTTCCCTCCTGTTACTGCTGCTTCTCTCCTATTATCTCCTTTTCTCCTACTGTGATTTCACTCCTCTTGCTGTGTTTCAGAACCAAAGCTGACCAACAAACAGAGCAGCACAAAGATTCCTTTCAAAACTCAGCCTGAGCACCACTGCCTAGGTAGGAGCTCATAACTCCGCCTTTCATATTCTGAATACCCTGATTTCCCTTCATCCATCCTCACTCTTCTCCTGGGACGAAGCATCTTTTCTGAATATACCTTTTCCCTTAAGCAACCTTTACTACTCCAGCAGTATTACTTTAAAGCACTGTCCCAAAGAAAGCAATCCTGTAGTGACAGAACCAAAATGGTATTGGGGGATAGCTGTTAATGTTACACTGAAGCTTTGTACAATGGCAGAACCTGTCTCCAGTGTAACAACCTCAGTCAGATCAAGCCTTTATTAAACTACAGAACACCTATTCATTTCAGTGAAAAAAAATTACTTAAAATCAATAACCACCAAGATTTATCTTCCCACATCACACATTTCATATATGTTTGACACCATTATTTTCCTCCCCACCTCTTCCTTCCGCAGTGTTCTGAAAACAGTGCTTTACAGTTTTTAAAGGTAGGAGAGAACGGGCAACGAAATAAGTCAGAGACCCCTGTGGGCAGAAGAGGAAGTTGGTACCACCGGTCGCGGGGGCAAAAATAGCAAGTTACTCACCCACGGCGGTGACCCAGAGCTGCAGCAGTGCTGGGGCAGCAGGGCTCATGGCTGAGCAGGGCCGGGTGCTCGGGGCTGGGGCGGGCAGGGACCGTGCCCGGCTTGCTGCGGGCTCTGCAGGAGCTTTGAGGTTGGGCTCGGACTGCCTCGGAGGAGAATTCCCACCTCCTGCTCACGAAGGTTCGCATGGGTCCTAGAGCCCTCGCTTTCTTCCAGCCTCCCTTTCACTCCTCCTCCCTTTTTTACATGCCTCTCCTGCACGATCAGCAGATCCGTAAGGAGGTTGCTTTAGAGAGGCATTAGCATTCACTAGGAAAAGCTGAATTCAGCGCCTCATTGGGCTGTTAACCTTTCTTGGTCTTCTCTTGAAGCTACCTCGGTGACACACTAAGGTCTGCATCGGGACCAAACTCAGTTGTACTTAAGATTACAAAAAGACATGAAATCACAGAAATATCATAAAAATACTCCCCCAAACAGAAAGTCCTGTCACTGACTGCTGGGAAAAAGAAATGGGACATCGTTGCTCAGCACTGGTACATCTGCCTTTCTTTCCCTTTTCACCTCAGCAGGTGAGAAAAGTCTCAGGGACCTGTGCCACAGGAAGGTCCCAGTGCCCTCCCTTCAACTTTTCTGTATTCACCCTTTAATTACTTTACTTTTTAAATTCCTTTTTACTCTGGCCGATTAGCATTTCAATTACGTTATTTTGCCTTCAGTGTGTTACCTGGTTTTTTTTGTTTGTTTGTTTGTTTTGTTTTTTCCTTCACAGCAAAGTTTATTTTAAAACAGCTATTCTTTTTATGGCCAAAATACATTGTTTCTGACTTAATTTTCCGTGCTCATACCCGCTGGGTGAGGAGTGCCTTAGTCCAAATTAGCACACTTTAATATGGGTGTAGGCTAAAACAATTTGGACTGGAAACTTGCAAATTTAACAGGGAGTACCTGATTCCCAATAAAATACCATCTCACCGTATGTGATGGAGAAATTTGGAGCTTATAAAAATTAAACTCCTGATAGGATAGGCGTGTCTGGCCTTTCAAGGACCTCCTTTCCATCTTTAATTACGGTTTATAGAAACAGTTAGTGGATTTACTTAATCTGTAAATATTCCAATGAACCATGAGAAGCATGCACCATTCAAGGGTAGAATCTGTACTTTTGTGCCATAATCTTATACTTGTATCTTTGTATTTGCTCCCTGTTCAGCAGTGTATTATTTCAAAAGATTTAAGGAAATATATTTTTGAATATGTCCTGGTTTTGGAAGAAATTGTTATTCTGAGGCTCTCCTCTACTGCTACATCAATTAAAAAAGTGCAGTACCAAAACAGACATTAATGGTTGCTTATAAACCAAACTGACATAAACTGCCCCCAAACAAAGTAACAGAGCAAGAACAGCCTACATTCCCACCTCAGAAAAAAAGGAATTTAAAAAAAAAATTGCAACTAAGTCTGCCAGCTTTTCATCTCTTCATAAATAACTTTATTGGCTAAGGCTCTGGGACTGCAAAGCAGATAATTTTTTACTCCAGTTGTTAGAAAAGTAGAGGTAACTCATTAATTCCTATACTTGCTTAAACCCTCCTATAAACAAAAAGTAAAATATCTGTATCTGCAAGGAACTGGTAGCATAAGCAGATACAGGCAAATAGCATTGTTTCTGACAACACACATTTTTTAAAGCAGTCCATATATTCCGGGTTTTCAGTTAGTTTGGCCAAGACAAATGATCTCTGAGTTTCATTACACAAATGTGAGGCATTCTATAAAAATGAAATAGATGCGTGTGATGCTTTTAAGCAGGAAGGAAAATTAGAGGAGAGGGTAACTAATCTAAGTCTGACTGGCTCATCAGCCAGTTCAGAGGGTTTGAGTCCTGATTCAGAAAAGTAAACATTAGCCTATTGGAAGGTCTGAAGTTAATCCTTGGCAAGGTAATCCACACCTGCAAAGCAAAGGAAGTCACTCAGAGCAAAATGTTGGTGTTATAGGGAATAAAAAAAAATTAGAGATAAAGGATGGGGCATGGGAAAACAATACAAGAAGCTATTCAGAGTTCTCACAGAACAATAGAAGTCAGACCAATGGCCAACATTTGGGAAAAGGACATGAACTAGAAGCAAATGGCACTGCCAACAGCTTGCAAGTAGTCAAAAGCATGTATAGCAAGATACAAAATCTATCACCGGAAAAGGAATAACAGTAACAACACTAATTCAAATGAAATCTCTGTAGAAGTAATTAAGAGCAATGAACAATGCTGTATCAGCAGAGAACTGGACTATCATTCTAAAAGCAACTGTGACAATAGCATGCTTTTAAATTGGGCACTGACGCACAAGCTAGAGCACTGCCAGTATCTGGATACCAGCAACTGAAAATATGCAGAAGTCTTAAATAATGATACCATTTCTGGCTCTTCAACTCAGAAACAACCAGCCCAGGAGAGGGAAGCAGATATGCTGTCCTATTCTTAGATCCTGCAAACACAGTACAGAGGGCAGCTCAGAGATTTGATCTAACCCATTAAGGACAGTATTGCATTTTTAAGCTTTACTGTAACAGTTATCTTCTCTAACAATGGACATAAGCTAAATTCATCTATCGCTGTGGAGATACTTCTGCACAAAAACTAAGTATTTGGTCTGTTTGTCGACACAGAATTATACTGGGTCTTTAGAGACTTCGAAGTACTCAATCCCTTGTCAGTCATTGGTCCAAAGCAACTAAAATCTACTGAAAACATCTCAAAAACATCCCAGTGGTTACCTGTAGTAGGATCAAGACAAGTTCCTGCCACATTACCAAGAAAATTCCGCAGAACTGAATAGAGGTGAAGTGGAAGCACATAACCTGGAGAACAAGCCAGCCTCCAGCATTGGCATCAGTCACTACCAGAACAGAAGATGGAGTTTTCACATTTAAGTACACACAGAAGACAAGTTTTGAAGAGTGAAAAATACTCCCCATATACAGGAGGAAAGTGCTGGAGGGGTGATCAATACCAAATGAATTTCTGCATGGTTTGTGAAGCAGAACAGATGTTCATATGACTTTCAGCAACTTCTTTGAGAGATACTGTTCCCATGAAGGCTGATTTGGTACCGAAGGCACTTCATAGGAAGATACAGCACATTTCTGATAGCATATGGAGTACAGTATCATGAGATTTTGGTAAAGGATATGAAAAAATATGAGGAAAATACAGAGAATTCATAAACCTTGTATGGAAAATGAACTGTGGGGCAAAAGCTGAACAAATACAATGTAAATTTCTTATAATGGAAATAATATCCAGCAGAGCAAAGCTAATGTGGCAACATGATGCAGAATGGCCACACTAAGATAAAGGAGCAGACTCATGTGAAAGATAAAGTATGCAAAGAAATGTATGCTTGGCCAACTTGCCTCAACATCCTGAATGCTATTCTACAAAGCTGTCTAGCAGACATACATTTAGCCATTACAAAAACATCTGGAAAACTTAAGGCATTAATCAAAGATGGTCCAACCTGGAGACACAATATCTAAGTGCAAAATAAAGTTGTCCTCGGATGATTCTACTGAGAATATTGGTAATTTCTCAAAACTGCATAGTCAGACTTGGAGAGCAGATGTAAAAAAAATAATAATAATAAAATAAAATAAAATAAATAAGGTGTTAGTGTACATAAATAAAGAAAGAAGCTTTGGCTTTACTCCATAGACATTAAAACTTCACATCTTCATGCATGGAAGAACTGTGTGAGCTGAAAACGATCATAAAACTCTTTACAGCCTAAGGGGCCTGGAGATTCTCACTCTAACCTTTCCCACAAGCAAAAGGACTACAGAAATATTTTGGTTTCAAATATACAATTGCAACGTTGCATGAAAACTAGGTGAGATATGATGATGGTTAAACTCTCTGGAATACTTGAGAAAAGGACAATGAAATAAGAATAACCAGAACTAGATGTTTATATGTTACAGAAACAAGCTCTTCAAAAAATGTATTATCTGGTGTCAGACAGAAAGTGGACTTAGATTTCTGGATATATCACTGAGGGTAAAAACCTGCATAAAGGAGGTATGGTCACTGCCACAGATAATGCTTTTTGCTCCAAGTGTTAACAGCTAATAGCTTTATCCCTTAAAATAAACGATGGCAATAAAGGATTAAATTTAGTTGTTAAATGGGATTTTCTTTCACTGCGTCAGAAATACTCCAACATCAGAAAGAAAATGTTAGAAAGAACATGTATGGAATGACCTAGGGATTTAAGATCTAAGAGAACCAATGATATTTTAGGTACACTAGCTTCAAATAAGCATCAGATATGAGGAAATGGTTATAGCTTGTTGCATGGACCAAAAGTATAGGTAAAGATGTGGGTGGTAAAAGAAGTAATCCCAAGATCAAAGCAGGCATAGTTTTGCCACTGCAGACTGGCAAAAAAACAAACTTGGGCCCCAGACTATCAAATTCATTCCCACATGAAAGATAACATACCAAAACAGTCATTTGTGCATGTTGGTAATATCTTTGCTCCATTTTACAGTGCCTCTGCTTTAGAAATTTCTGACAACAGGATACATGAGTTTTAGCACTTTGCAGAGAAGTACATATGAGGCATGTCACTACAAGTCCCCATTATTTCCAGTACAAGAGGTCAGTAGAAAGCAGTGTCAAAATAATAAAGCACCTACTGATGAATAATGGCAGAATCCATATTCAGCACTGCTAAATCAGAGCGTGGCACTAGCAAAGTAGTGTTTTGTCATATGCTGACATTTCATTCAATGGAAAACTGAAAAAGAAGTGTGTCTATGCTACAAGAAATGTTTGTCCAGAATCCCTGGGGACTTGAAGGTACCTAAGGAAACAGATGAGGAAAAACAGTAATCCAAAATGACTTAGAGTACTTGGAACTCCTGGCATTTGCTCAAGATAGAAAACTCAAAACCACAAAGACAAAGCAGCAGAAAGTCAGCTGAGACAGTTCCTCACTCATGGGAGTGCATCACATAAGAAAACCAGTGAAGAAAATGGCCACCCTGTGAGTTATTTGTTTAACCATATAAAAACACTTGGAAATTGCACTTTCTGAATTGTCTGGGTTGTACAGCCACAATTAATGAGCCCATCAGCATTTGACAACATACCTAACCACAACTTACTAAGAGCCTGTAGACGCAAAAGCACTCTTTCAATAGCACCAGTGACACACACTTTAAATCACAGATCACCTCCGATGGCAGTGGCTGGACCATCAGATTCTGCAGCAACACTGTGACACTGACATGCGAGAAAAGAAGACCCTTGGTGTTTCCTGTATAAAAATACCTGTGCTACTCATTTTATCAGCACACAGCTAAAATAGAGTAATCCACTATCTCCTTAAGTGTTCTTAAGGAGATAGTGGATTACTCTTAAGGCAACAAGAGAACTGCATTAAGAACGTAAAAAATGTAAACAATAAACTATAATGACATGATATTAATATTGCCAATGAATAACTTTTTACAGATAAATTTCAATTCTATCTATGAAAAATTCAACACCATCTACAAATTAATGGAAAATGAGAATGAATAATTATCATAAGTTTTATGCCTAGGGCATATATGCAAAGCAAGCGACAGATAGATATGCCATCATTTACTCTTGAATGTGATGCAGCAGAAAATGTGTCATATTTCTTCATTTACCACAGGAGTGTCAGAGTTAGAGATTTCAATTTGTCAGCTTTACATACACGAAGGTATTGAGGTGCATTACTGAAAACTGCTATTCTGATATCCTGCAGCTTAAAAGGTACTGAAATACTTCTTAGCAATTCATATGTATTTTCTTAATGTTGGATGAACATGATTTAGTTGCAACTGTTACATTGTTTACAAACAATGAAGATGAGGAACAATGGAGAGACTTTTACCAATGAATGCTGATTGCAAGTGCTTATGCTGCAAGACAGAAAAGACCTGTTACAAAACTATCTAAATGAGCAACAGTGTCTGTATCTTTTGAACAAAACTGGCATTTCTTTAGCAACATTGTCTAAGTGACCTTTTTGACTGACAATTTGGATTATGCAGGTTAAATAAATTCAAAGGATTGTCTATTACATCTTTTTTCTCTATGATACAGTCGCAGCATTTCATGCCAATGTACAGTAATATTCAGTCTATAAACCAGTCCTATTACTGTTCAGGTATTTCACAAGTATTTTTGACAGATGTAGATGATGTAATGTCATCACCCTGCATTAATAATTTATTGGGTGGATGGGGAATCAGAGGAGTAGGTTTGCCTATTTCCAACATTCCAGCAAGCTTATCTTATCTATTGTTCCAGCTTTGGGCATTCTTGAATTGAATCCATATGTTATCACTTAAGCAGGTAAGCATAATTACTTTCAGCTAAATTCCAAACTGGCAAAGGTTAGCACTGTGCTGACTTAACCACTGTTTTATGCTTCTTCCACAGTGTTCTACAAACATTCTTTAAGTTAATCCTAAAATTAGAAAATATTGTATTCACAGCTTGCTTTGCTGAAGATCAACACACAGCCCAAGTGAAAACAGTAAGAACAGGGACTAGTTCAGCCCTTTCCAGCTTCTTGTCACTCCTGTCTCTAGAGGAAGATGTCTAGCAGTGATTCTGATCTGTTACTATCTTGGTTTTGTTGTGACACCTGAAGACTTTTAGAACATCCTGCTACAAACAAACTGTTGCAGCAGCTTTGGCAATGTGCGCACACCCTTCTGGGCCCCTACAAGCTTTTCCTTCTACAGATTGTTAATGAACCTCATAATATATTAAGCAGATATCATGACAATAGCTGTTACTAGGACTGTTCTTCAGTCACCTCCTAACGGTATATAGCCAATTCTATGCAGAAACATGAAAATATGCATTTTTAAAGATTTCGCTTCTGCGCCGGAGTTTTTGAAAGCTTTTATTTTTTCTTTTGTTTCTCTTCTTCCTAATTTTGCCAATAGGAATAAAGTCATAGTCCCAAGGAACTTAGATGTTTAAATGTGAGATAGGAAAATGCTGTTGTTCTTTTTTGTCCCTCAGAAGAAAGAGGAACCTGAAGCAATGAGAGATGAACAGACAAGTTTTAAAGGCCTTTGAACACATAGACAAGCAAATAGCTGTTTACAGTATTCACATTAAAATGTAGCATTTCCCACTGACCTTCACAGATTACTATGGTCATGAAAATGCTTCATCTATACTACAATCAATTCCTTGCAGAGATGGTCTTGGAGTTTGATGTCTATAGTTTTGACTTCACCAGAACTTCTTGAACTCTACTATCTAGACTATGCAAGCAGATACGCAGCAGTGAATAAAATAAATTTGCAATATTTTATGATTGTTTCCCATTTCTAACCGTTAGAAACACAGTCTCATAATATTACTGTGAAAGATTAATCTAAACACAGTTAATGCAAACAAAATGAATCTTATCCTGTTAACATGTAAAGTACCATATTTTATGGAGGACAGAGGAAAAAGGTAATCTTCATAGTACTTGTGGGGAAAAAAAAACAACCTGTAATCCTAAAAGGCAGACATTTGCTAAGGATTTATCTGGTCCAGACTTTCCTGTTTCATTTAACATGCTTTTAGTTAATTAGCTTAGAATGTCCAGTAACCTAATGGAAACTATCGAACCAGTCAGCATGAAATGAGTTAGGAAGTGGTCTACACCAGAATAAAGGGAATCCCACAGATTCCAGCTGCTGCTGCTTTTTCTGTCTTGTTCATTTTTAATTCACGGTACCTCTTCTGTTCGTTTATTGCTTCTATCTCTATTTTATTCATCCTTACCACAATCTTATGAACTGGTCTCAGAAAATACAGATTGGTAGTCTCTGCTCTTGACTTTGGAACATCCCAATCCTTAGCATTCAAAATGTTTCCACATCAACTATCTTCGAAGTAATAAGAGGCCTGATGATCATAGTTCTATTTCAGCTTGTTATAGTCTTGGGTAAGTCCCAAGACACTTTAACGATCAGAACTACCTTCCACACAGTTTGTAATCTGAAGAACTAATGCTTGCAGTATTTCTGTCCTTCCATTTCAGTCAGAGATTCATAAACCCCTTATGATTTTCTTCTGGAAGTTTTACAATGAAAAAGTTGAGAAACAATGAACAGCAACAGACTGTATACATAGCCAGTAAACTACAGGCTGTATCCCATGACTCTCTGCTAAATACGCTGTTAAGAAAGACAGTATTCAGTTTCAAGACTGAAACTTTAAATCTTTTGCTTTGCTGCTACTTACTTTAGAGCTCTCAAAGCTTTCCCCAAAGCCTTATTTACAAGTCCCCATCACAATAACATTTCTTATCTGGAAGAAAACTACCCTGTCTGAGCATATACTCCCTGTGTATTCTGACTCTTGAGTTGGAGTAGCATAACAAAAGTTAGGTTTTCTTGAAAATAAATGAAAAAACAAAGCTTGGAATGGAATACAAAGACTGAAAGTTGGAGCATGTGTCTTTGTCTACACACACAATTCATTCAGTTGAAGTTTTCAGGCACCAGCCACATTTTCTGCTATGGTTCTGTAATTTTCAGCATTCTTTCAGTAAGTTGCAGTCATTGACTGCTGTCATGCTCCACTAAAGGCCTCCAGCTTTCAAAGACAATGTCATTATCTGTATACCTTTCCTAAACCAGTGGAGAAACCTGAAAACATGGAAAACCGGCTATTACAACAGATTACTATTACATATTCCTTTGGTAAGTCATTACAAACAACCTGGCATTCCTCCTGAATTATAGAAGACACCTGTACTTATTCTTTTATTTCAAGTGCTTGGTGAATGCAAACAACATACATTTTACCAAAATGAGATGCTCAGGCTCGTTAAATAAATTCCAGAATTTTCTATCACGACAGGAAAAGATGTGTCAAAAAGAAAATGTAGGTGGCCATAATGCCAGCTTCTGTTGTAACTTCTGTTTTTCATGATTGTCTATTCAACTTCATTTTCTGATATATTGTAGAAAATGTGTATTAAGGCTGGTTTATGCTTTGCACAGAATAATCTGTCACAGTCTTTCCCAAAAGCTGTGAATGTAAAGCAAGAAATTATTTGGCCAAGAGTCAAATACTCAACAGGTCTATCTCCTCAGAGAGCAAGACACCTTGTGCAAGACATGCTTTGGCATAGATTCTATCTATAGTCTACAAAAACTATTTTTCAAATCTGCATAATTATGCTAGTAATCCCTCAAATCTGAAGAATAACGGAGAAGATAATATTTACAGCACTATAAGTTAATTACTGATTCAGTATGTCAAAACCAGGTTCTTTGTTGTTGCAGATGAGTACTTCCATTCATCAAGGTGTTTAAATGTATGCTTAGAATGGTTAGAATCTCATTTTGTATGGACTGCTCTTACTCTATTAGTTTACTCGTATCAAAAGTCTCCACTCTGAAAGTGACTTTGGTATATGATTTCTGCCCCTGTAAACCTCGTTACTGCATGATCCCCAAAAACCTGGCTTCATAAGTTTGCCATATTTCCTCCCCAACTCATACTATGGCTTCTACATCAAAAGCTTTTCTTTTTGCATGTCATGGTCTCACATTTTTTGCAACAGTCCCTGCAGTAACCCATCTAAGTCTCACCACATAGAGTTAAACTCCAGAATTTTAGACTCATGATACCTACCATAGTCTCACACTGGTAAGCAATGCAGAGGTGTACCAGATCTGCCTTCTTTTTCCTCATAAGAGGGTTCTGTGGGAAATAACAGAAGCAATTATTTTGTTTCTCATTAATAGGGGCAGAAGAGATGAAGTTTTCTTGCAGGAGTACACTGAACACCCATGTAAACTACAATTCACAGTCAGACTGCATTCTTTGAAGTTATTAAACATCTCCTTTTCAACCATTCAAAAATCAAGGTGAGTACATTGTTCTAGTGTATTTACGCAGACATGCACAAGGTCTCACAGAGTTTGTAAGAAGTTTTTTCAGATATAACAGCTGAAAAAAAGGACAGTGGACGGAATGCAAAAACAGTGACTTCCAGAACCCATTTCTTGCTTGGAACCCATCTACTGCCATGAACCCTGTGCAATAATAAGATAAAAACAACAGGAAAGTTGTTTTAAATATTTAGTCTTTTGTAATCTGCTAATAGGAAGTAAAATGAAGTTGGAGGAAATATTCTGAGTATTTTTTGTTGCTTTTTTTTTTTTTTTTAATTAGACAGAAAGGAGTGTAAAGTTTATAAGCATTGTTTTTAGGTAAAAAGGGTAATTCAGTCATTTATTTCCTGGTCATTTTCCACTTACTAACAAAATTATAAATCCGTGTTCTAAAAGTTTAGCACATGACAGATGGTTCCACTTTATCTGAATTCAACCAACTCTCATCCAGAAAGGAATGAAAAAAATACTGTTTTCTCATTTCTACTCTATTGGCTACAGCTTTCCCTTAACTTCTCATTGTTGAACAACAGCAACATAAGAACTTCCACAAATCAATCAAATTCTAAGTGTAACATTTATATTGGTTCTGATGATTTCCGTGAATTCTTTGCAAGTAAAATAATTTTAATTTTACATACTTTTGCACTTTGAAGCAAAAATACCAATGTTATGTGAAATATGTTCTATTTGCAATATTTCCTGTTTTATCTGCATCAAGAAGTGCTGGATTCCTCCCTGGAAAACTTGTTTTTGCCATCAGGGCAGCCTACTTAATATCTAATTCACTTGTCACAGAAATGCTTCCCATACCACTGGAGTCTAACAAGACAGAAGCTTATGAAAGAACTTTCCTGGCAAAGAGTACAATCAGACTCTCAAGTGTAACAGGTCTACAACTGCATCCTGCTTATAGTTCAGGGCTTTACCTTTCTACAGCTTTCAGATGCAGCTATCTGAATTTTCCCAGGCTGCAGAGGCATCTGGATTTGGGTCTGGCCATCCAGTTGGAACGTTCCGGCTCCAAGGTTCCAGCCTAGTGTCAAGCTTTCCCAGACATCACTGGGAGCCAAACAGCATTAAGCACAGTCCCAGAAGTTAGTGGAGAACAGTAATGCAGACACACAGACACAGGATGGTCATTCTAAGGGTACATCATAATGAACTGGATTTGGTCAAAAGAATATCACCTCCCTCCTTCTCACTTCCCTTCAGAGAGTACATTGGCACTGAAAGTAAACATTTTATGGTTTATGAAAAATAAATCACTGTATACAACTAGGTCCAAAAGTGGTATGTTTTGACATTAGGAAATCCTTAACAATTTTTCTACTTTTTGTTATCTTCAGCAACAGCCATAGTACCTGTGAAGAAGAGGAAATAGCTGATTTCCTCCCAAGAGCATCAGAGAAACAATGAGAGACACAAAGTCAAATTTTGCAAAATGTTTTTTGCAATATTCTTGTGCGAAATGGAACAATACTTTCAAATGTAAATACAGGATTTGAACTCAGGTCTCTAACATCTTAAAAGCAAGGAGAGACGACACCATCACCATCAGCAATTCTTTCTCCTCCCACCCTAGCTGGCTCAAATCTTTATAACTGTTTGGACGTTTACTTTTTAAATTTGCCTTTTCAGACAAAAGATAAATAGTGAGTTGAGCTGAAATTTATGGAAACCTAAGCCATATTCACAACTGAATAAAGTAGTTGCTAAAGAATACAATTACTCCAAATAATGAAACAAGAGGAAATGACCTAGAGGGAATTTGAAAAATATGGCGGGGAAAAGAACAGGCCTGAGAAAGGAAATGGAAAATCTTCATCCTTATACATTAGATTACTTGTCAGCGTAATTTAAAATGTAATTAACATTCAAGTGCAGAGGTATTTAAAAGAAGTCTTGTGTATTTTTATTAGTATGCAGGCAAAATGATACGTGGAACTGTGAAGAGAAATTTCAAGGGTGAATCAGTGCAAGTGTCTGTGTTTTTTTGTTTGTTTTTTGTTTTGTTTTTTAATAAAAGTTCTTAAATTCTTCACACTAAATGTGCAAAGAGGTAGGCACTGTTTCTTCATGAGAAGAGTCAGAACAGTCCAAAAATATTGGTGTTAAGGTCAACCAGTTCTTCTACAAATAAAATAATCTCTTGACAACATCCCCACATTTTCCTCCCTCCAGACTCCCCTTCTGAAAACTTCAGAGCACTGATGGCCAAGCGTGTTAGCTCTTCAGTCCCACAAAAAACATTCATCACTTTGAATCACACTCAAAATAGACATAAAGGTAGTAGCATGATGGAATGGACAGGGGAAATCTTTTTAGAGACAGCTAAACAAAGGTTTTTCCATTTGTTTGTTTGTTTAAGCCTCGCATTTGAAAACATACTTCCAGAGAGAGCTATGCTGATAGCTCTGACTAAATGACACACTGGAGCCTGAAACTTTTCCTATAGTACACCAAGTAACACACAGGGCCATTAATTTTAGTGAATTACTGTGGAAAACACAGGAGGAGCAAGTATGACCATCCAACACTAAAGAGGGATTTTGATAAAAATCTCAAATAAGAGTCTGAGGAAAAGAGGACAATAATAAGTAAGCAATGGTGGGTTTTAAAAGACCACATCAGTACCAATGGGCACTGAAAAACATGCTTGAAACACAGAATAGTTTTCCATCTTTATGGGCTTACAAGAGATTATTTATGGGTGTGGGAAACGTCACTCAATCTTTTGGCTGTTTTCTTATCTTCTTTCTTATTTTCAAATCACTGCTGGCACTTGAATCCATAACTGAGGAATTTGGGTCCTGGCACCTGCAGTTAGAGCAGAACCCCTGAGGGCTATGAGATCATGTATGAAGCTCCTAAGCTCTCAGATAAGAAAAGGCTGTAAGCTAAGTGATGCCCAAAAAATGTTAGTTCTTACAAGAATTCTCAGAATCCTGCAGTGTGCAAATGCTCATAAGCCATATATACTGGAGGCTATGGAATTTTCTAAGTTGTTTTCTCTGTCTGTTTGCCCAGTAGTGACAGAGCTACAGTGGCAGCTGTTTTGACAGAGCTATGGGCATCAAAAGCCCAGGTTCTCTTCTCAAGAAATCAGGCATGCTCGATCTATGATCTGTCTAGATGATTAAGAAACAGTACTTTCTGTGAATTTCCACAAAATCCATATGAGAATGAACATCTAGAGAGCTTGTTCTCAGGTGTGACAATCCTATCCCTACCAAAGTGAAAGTGAAGGCAAAAATAAAATAGAAATACTCTGTGACAAGTATACACCAGAACCCTCAGTGTCTTGGTGGCTATTCCACTGGTCCTCACTGTAGTAGGAATTTGTCTCCAAAACAGAGATGATGCAGCTCTAGTTGTCTCATTGCTCTAAAGAAACTTAACAGACCCTGCACAGCATATTGACACTGTTTTCCACGCAAAAGTCTTTCCCTTTTACCCTAGTATTGCGTTAAGTTGCTGTACCTCCTAATACTTCATTCCTCTTTCAGTATCTAAAAGGGTGCCTGCAAGAAAGAATGGAAAAACTCTAGCAGAGTCTGTTGTGACAGGACAAAGGGAAAAGTTTCAAACTAAAAATGAGGAGATTTAGATTGGATATAAAGAAGAAGATTTTTGCAATACGGGTGGTGAGGTACTGGAACAGGTTACCCAGAAGAGGGGATGGATGCTCCGTCCCTGGAGACATTCAAGGTCAGGTTGGCAGGGTGCTGAGCAACCTGATCTAGCTGTAGGTGCCCCATTCACTGCAGAGGAGTTGGACTAGAGACAGGAAAGCAGTTGTCTTCTGCCAGTTCATGTGTGACTTCATCAGAACATATGAAAGTTCAACATCAAACATAAAAGTAAGTTTGTGAGGTAAAAGCCAACATTTCTACCTGAGGACACCTTTTCAACCAGATCTCTAAGATGTGACTACAAATCCTTACCAACAAAGGCAGCCCTAATGAAATCAGATCATTTCATTAGGGCAACTGTAGGGAATTAGAACTTAAAATGTCTTTAATTTAAAATCCATTGTTGTCTTCAAGACAGTTGTCAATACTGGGCCACATGTCCACCTTGCTTAGCTACTGAAATCAATAGACCTATTTCTTACTATAAGTATTCAACAAACCAGTTAATCACATTTAATCAAAGCCAGATGCTTTACTGAAACATGGCTATCAAATTTTGAAATTCATGCATTGTTTCTGTTTTCATAGGAACCACTCATGGAAAGAGCTGATGTTTTTTGAATGTTTTGTTTGTATCAACATTTTATAAAAGATGCATTAAAAAAAAAAGTTCTTCATGCCAAAGATAGAGAAAAAGCTTCCATACATAGCACTGACTACAATGACAGATATTCCAAATCCAGACATCAGTTAACATCCAAAATACATACAAATAGGGGAGAGGGTTCTGCTAAATAAATTCCCAATATTGTCTGTGCATCTTTTGCACATCTTAAATACAGGCAATGATACAGAACTTTGAAAAATTTGCAAGAAGTGCATTTGAGGTATAAATCAATCTCTGCTGTGTATAATGTACTTATAGAAAGGAAAATTCTTCCATCCCTATTTTAAATGAAGAAGTTTTGAGTTTTTAACCTATTTAGTATTTTGAGACAAGAACAGTTAGCTTTCTTTGGTTCCACTGCATACCTAGATAAAACTGATATATTGTCCTCTGCATGGAATATCATATGTGGCTTAACAATGGAGATGCATATACCAAAAGAAAAAAAAAAGAAAAAAAAAAAACACTTTTTGTGAAAGACTGGTTCTTGCTAAAATGTGATTTCTAAGATGATACTAAGCTCAATTAGCTTGTTACTTGAAAGGTTAGGCATGCTGTTATTTAGCTCTTAACAGTAAGAGTGTCTCCTGAGGACTTGAAATGTCAGCTCTTTGTAGCATATACCAAAATATTATTTCTGTCATATACTCATTTAAGACTTTCTCTTTTGCAAGATTTGAAATTAACCAGTTGCTATACACTGCAATAAAACTGCCTTCAGAGAGACATACTCTCATAGGCACATGTATGACTTCACCCTTTAGAAGATCTACCTGCTATTTGTCCAAATCCCCAAAGGCATCTACATGACAAATAGAGATGAGCGGTGACATTTCTCAGAGGTTTTATTCAATTATAAGGAATGGAGTTTTCCTCAAGCATGTGTTTTATTTAATACTGGAAGTATCAATTGTTAAATTCTTCACAGAAATATTCAACCCATTAAGTAAGAGCTCAAACTGCATATATAAATTACTCAACAGTTTTATTTTTTGAGACACAACCCAGGCTCCCTTTATTTGCTTGGCAACTTAGCAGTTTTAAGAAACTAGAATTGAAAATGAAAATTCGAGAAACTAAAGCAATCCTCAACCCAGCCTACCTACTGACCCTTGGTTCTGTCCATACAGATCTCCCAGTAAAAAGTAATTAATCTAAAATTAGAGTTGAAAGCACACAACGAATCACAGTGGAGATGAGTAGAAGGAAATTACAGCATCTGATGACCTTTTGAAAATCAAATCAAATTAAATAAAAATTAAAATGGATGCAATCTCTTTAAAGCACTGTGAAAGATTTTTTGTAAACTAAGGAATATTCGTGATGGTCACATTAAGGACACATTGATTTTAAAGTTGACGTTTGTGTCACCTGTAGGCTTTAGCTTTTATGATACACTTTATTTTAAGAAGACAGTTTGATGCAATTGTTCAGTTGCAGGGCAATGTAATTAAGGCATTCTTTCCTATGCTACAAATTACAAAGTGAACCAGTTTACATGTATCTGCAAATACTGCTAGTTTTCCGTGTTAGTATCTTTATCTTTAAGGAAGGAAGCAGCATCGAATCTGAAATATAAATAAGCAAGAGAAGGGTGTTCTACCTTTCCCAAGTATGGCTTTCTCTTTCTTCATCAGTGTGGTAAGAAACAGCTAAAGAAAACCTGTGCCTCCAATGTGGTGGCACCTTCAGTTGCCTGTTTCTTGCTTCCTGCCTGCCCCAGGGTGGTGTAGGACAAGCAACTGCCCAAGCTATAAGCAGCAACAGATCAGAATAGGTGGATCACACCTTTTGGACAGGAGGCACAAATTCCCCACCTGGCCTCAGTGCCGGCAGAGAGCTTCTTTGGTCTGTGAGAAGAGCAAGTACAGTAAGGCTGAGGCCATTTCCCTGACAAGCAGCCCCAGGGCATAATGCAGCCAGTTGAAAGCACCATTGTGCAAGCAGCTGAGATTGGAGCAAAATCTCTGTGGGTTGTTTTCAACAAAGGTATGGAGACAACCACTATTCCTTGTTCTTCTTCCTAACACTCTGAGATTACTGAATCAAGGAAAGATGGGAAAGAATAATTTCACTCACTCTTTCACTATTACTGCATTTGCTGTGTTGTTGGAGGGAATTGAAACATGTAAAGTACAGTTCTATAATCAGGCTTCATTCTGTACCGCAAGTATCACACGCTCTAAAGCAAGAAGCTTAGTGCACAGTAGATAACTGAAAAGTTGTTGAAGTGAACATTTAGCTCCTAATCTAAACCATAACAGCTCCCAGAGAAGGTGGAGGTAGCAGCTGAGATGTAGGTCTGAGCCTTACATGTGCTGCATCATTTTTCAAATTCCCTTGAGCTCAGAAGTAAATCTATACTGGATGCTAATGAGGATGTGAATTAGCATTGCTATTAAGAAACTGCTCTTCTCACCTGCAGAATACTGTCCTGTTCTGTCTTGCATTCCCTGCTATGCAAAAAAATCAGCATTATAAAGCTTGCTCATAATAAATATTTTGAAAACAAGTTATCAGGATCAGTAGCATCGATCTTGGAATTTAATGAAATAGAATTTACCAGCGTAAATTGAAATGGATGGTCATACACTGTCTCTTACGCCCATGTAATTCTGCCTCTCAGATTCCTGCTGCCTCCACTCTATTTATTATTCTTTCCTTCCTGTCATTGCTCACGCTAAGAGCCCTCTCTTCAGCATCTCCAGCCTTAGGAAACAGATCTGGTATGCATCCATGCTTCAAAACGATTGCCCCATTCACTGGTAATCACAGTGGGAAATCACTCTTCTTGCTCTAACCTCTTCCTTTTGTAATTCAAAGCCTTTATCTAAATCCAAAACTATTACTGATGTAAATAATTCCATTGGTGCAAATGAAATTACCTTACAGCAGATAAATCCTGAAAACTGGGAGACATTTCCTAATCATCATTTAACAGATTTTATGATTTTCCTCTATTTTGACAATGCCTCAAATGCAGTAGTGTTCTCTAGTAAAAGAAAATAAAAAGACAAGTGAACTACCTGTGGTATTTCTCAAAACTGTATGATCTTTAAGCTGTTGGAGAAGCAGTTATAAGGAGTTGGATATAGTACTCCATTACATAATTATCTCTAGTGTTTGCAGCAGGTTTCCAACAGCTTTTAGTTCACCAACATTTGAGGACATTGAATACAAATAACTGGATTTAAAGGAAGTAATATCCCTAAATTTCAGGCCACCGTTAGAATCCTGAAGAGGATTTTGCTCAAGGATGTAGAACAGTTTCTTCTACAAATAGGACACAATGTTACATTGAATTAGTGTGGCAAAAATGACGTCTGAGGGACCTACACGAGCTCCAACTCAGCCTAAAGCCATGTTCAGCTCTATACCAGACCCAGTTCACAGCACCCAAGCAGCCCTGATGCTCTCTATTCAGTTCTCGGAATCAATTACACAATTTTATATCAAGAGCTATGCTCTAAAAAGTGTTTTTCATGTTAATGGGAAGACATATGAAATCTCCTATGTATGAAAATCAGTACAACCAAAAAGACTCCAACAAAATGCAGAAATCTGTCCCTGGATAGACAATTCTTAGGCTGTCCTGTGCTAAACAAATTGAAAAAACAGTTAACGGTAATGGTGATAATGGCTTACCCCTTTAACACTGTGCATGCCTGCCTTCAAGGAAAGCAGCCTTTAGAAGTCACCTTGTTCCCACATACTAATGTCGTGAAAATATTCTTCCTTAATTCCTGAATACCCATTTAAGAGATGTGAAGATCTGTCATAAGGAGTATTAACTAGAAATGGTGCACACTAGGACAGAAGTTTTAATTAGTTCCAGTCTGATCACAGCAAGATGTATTAAATAGTTCTTAATTCTTTAATATTAGTTCTTAATTAAAGACTTCTGGCTGTAATTATTTACTCTGCAGCATGAATGCCTTGCAGTCTCAGTTGTGATCCCTGTCAAAACACTTCTACAATGTAGGCAAGAAGAACAGGGCTTGTAGGGGAGTTTCTGAGCTCAAGGACTCTGGACTCATCATGAGACCACCTGTCTCCTCCATCTATTACATATAAAACAAGTCTCTAGTCTGTATGATGTTCCTGAGAAATTCAGACTCTTAGCTGTACTTAAACATGGGCAGAATGAGAAAATTATTGGCTTCATGTTAAAACACCTCAACCAGGAGAAAGAGCTGCAGAAACTGGGTGGGAAGCTGCAAGCTGAGAGCTCCCTGAACACAAGGAGTTAACACAAAGTTAAGCTGATTATTTTCATGCAGGGAAGTTTTATTAGCCAAGAAATAACACATCTCTGCTTGCTCAGTTGCTCAACGATTCTCTTCTACCAGCTTCTCTGATCAAAGCATAGCTCTCCCCTTGCCTTGAAAGGAACAGATTCTTAAAATCTAACCTCATAAATATACATAGAGAGGGAGTCTTTTTCTCTCAGAGATCTGTGGAATTTTGCTTTTCATTTTCTTTAATCTACTTTCCTTTTGTCTATTCAAAACAAAAACAAAAACAAAAACACCTCCAAACTGCTTTTGTCCTCTTCTCAGCTCCTAAGTCACACATCTAGTACTACAAACATTAATTCTCTCATCTCATTACACACCTTGGTTTTAGTTTTTCTATTTTTTCCAAACATTAAATGCAACACTGATGCATAATTAATCAGCTTTTCATATTTGCTGCAATTTGCACTGTGGTGGGAGATTTAATAAAGCAGGAAAAAAAAAAAAAAAGCAATGGTTCATTGAAGAAAAATGACCTTCAAGATTTTGATATAATTTTCACATTTTATGTTCCTATACAGCTTGGAATTCTGTCCTTCTAATGCAGCGAAATCCTCTAACAAATAAAAACCATTACTATCTCACCAATAAAAGTGTTCTTGATCAAGGCACAAGCAGAAGCACCTCTACCCTCAATATCCTCTTCTGCTTGACACCTTTGCTGTAGGAAGTGAACACATTATAGGCAAAAGTAGAAACCAAGAGCAACATTTCAATCATTTTTTGTAGGTGTAATTTGAACACTATCACTGAACTATGTTGCTGCACTTGGTGGATATAATGATAGAACAAACCAGGATGGTAAGGACTTGAACCTCAGATGACATCTCCATTACAGTGATTCATGTTATTGTAGGATTAGGTCACAATAACAGGGCTGCAAATGCCACTGCAATTGTCAGAAACATCTCTTGCTGCCCTCTCGCCAAGTGGAAGCAGTGACATATTCAGTACTTTCTCTGTGAGTCTCCAAGTGTTTAAGAACTAGAAAATGACATGCGGAATAAATGGACACCCCAGGGGATCATTAATAGCCTATCAGGCTTCTATTTTTTTGCTTTGAGTTGCCATTCAGCGTGGGTCAGAAAGAAGCACGAGCTGTTTCCATCTAGCCCCTTGGGAACAGTCAGGCAGTTCTGATTGCTTACCCAGCATACAAGAAGCCATAACACAAAAAGACACTTGAAATGGCAACTACAGTAGCACCCAAACCTTAAGTAAGCTCGTTCATGCTCTAGAGTTTTACCTATGAAAACTTATGCCTGAATTGTACACTGTCAGCAGTAAAGAATGCTTGGAGAGTGGGGGCTACAACTGAGGATGAGAAGTAGCATTCACGAATACAGATCAGGAATCTCTGATTCCATCTTACCCTTGTCCGTCCTTTTCACATGCCCTCCTGGATATTCTTCAACTTTTAGAGTAAATTCTGCTCTCTAACAAAATACAAGTTCCTCTACAGTTTTATGAAACCCACCGTAGAGATAAGGACAGAGAAGTGTTCAGAGACACCTGTAGCATGAATCTAAATCACTTTAAAGGAATATAATTGAAAGAGAGAGAAACACTGAGGTACTGAGCTTTTTCCTCTCCTGATGCCTATATGACTTGGAAGTAGAACATTTACTTTGCTGTGGTGCCACCATTTTTTAATCAATTTCTGGATTATTTCAATTGTTAAGATCAGGTATACATAGTACATACATTAGCGGAGAAGAGATAAACAGAAAAAGCGAACATCTTTTGGGAGAAACTGATGAGAAAAGAAACTGACTGGAGACTGTGAAATAGTGGTAGGTATGAATTAAGCAATCAAAACATAACCCCCAAAGGAATGAACAGTAAAATCATCTCTAGAGGATGAAGCTACTTGATCTCTTCCTTCGTGACCTGCAGGAGAAGCTGTTATTACATCTTCTCCATAACATGAGCTGCTGATGGCAAGATCAAGCATTAATAATTCAGCCAGTTTGTCCACAAGAAGAAAATGAGGATCATTACATAACAGCTTTCTTCTGCTGGCATCCCCTGTGAGGTATCCATACACCTGCACTGTAGTTGGCCTGAAGAAATCCGTTCTTCAAACAGTATCCAAATATGTACAGTTATATATATGGTTATACATCCTAGGCATAATTTTTGTGCATTTCCATAGTATGTCGAGACATTTAATTCTCTATTCTAGTGATGGCCAGAGGTGCTTGCAGAGCTCCCCTCCCAAGCCAGGAGGGCTCATTTCTTGTTCAGTTTGCTTCAGCGACTTGATACTGGGTATCAGGTTACCTGTCAGATAAGCTGGCCTAACCAGATCTATTGGAAATATATTGATTTAGGCAGCAGTAGGGATCAATGATGTGTGGAGAAAACGTGCACTAAGAGAAGGAACAACCTCTTCCAGGATTTTTCCTTTTCTTTTAAATGAACATTAAGTCGAGGATTTCAAGAAGCAAATGAAGCTAGAATCAAGGGACTGCAGAGGAAGGTGGATGACAAGTAGCTGTAGGAGTAGCTGCAGTGAGGCTGTCCAGGAGAATTACTTGTTTTTTAAGAGAAGTTAACAAAATATTCCATTACTCTTTATACTGATGTTCCTCTGATTTTAACTTCATTCAAGAAGAAACTGTTTCTGATTTACTAATCTGTAAGGAACAGGAAAAACAACACACAAGCAAGGCATACAACCTTGGCTTTAAAAACCATTAGGATTGTGCCAGCAAGTCTTTTCACAGCACAGATCATATCCGAATGAAGATGAAACTCCAAGAGAAAGCTTTGAAATACACCAGTAGTAATTTAGAGGCACTTAGCGTACAACTTGGATCCAGATTTCCCTGATTCAGAAGTGCAAGCTAAACCTCCCTCTAAGATTCTGCACAAATACCTGAACAATTCAGATACTTGATACAAAATAACTATGTAGCAGGCAATTCTATGGCATTCCAAGCTTACAGTTCACAGGCTTTTAAAGCAACTATCTGGAAAACAGCAAAACCCACCTTTCTTGTAAATGAAACATTCCATTTAAGTCAAATTAACATTCTTCTGTTTCTGGTTTTGGTTGGGGAAGTGGAATTAAATACAACAACATGACTTCAGTCTGGTGTTTGGTTTCACAAGCCTTGGGATTTGTAAACAGCAGTAATCAGCAGGTTTGTTTCTGTACAACCCTTCTTAGAAACCAAAGGATCTGTAGATGGTTGATAGCAAAGAAGCACAGATGCCACAGAAGCACAACCACTAAAGCCACTATACAAGTGAGAGGCACGTTACGCTGCATTGGCCTCTTGTGAGCCCTGTAGCTTCATAATTACATAGGGATCAGCTAACAGAAGCCAACCTAATGAGCAGAGGTAAATCGGAAGATATTAGGTCTAGTATTTCTCGTTAATGCTATAGCTCAGCATTGCCAGGGCAGGGGTTACTCTTCAGTCAGCCTGCATATTCAGTGCCTTATTCAATGCCCTGCACATTTATTAATTATGGACTAGCTGCCGTCAACATAGAAGATAGGTAGATGGTTACTGCTGCACATATACTTGCTGTAAGAAACACAAAGGAGCTGATGTTTCTGCTAGTTTTTATTTGTTATCTATTGGGAACGTGGTTTATAACATGGTTTACAGTCACTCTTGGCTGGTAACAGTGGCATCACCATCATTTTTAGAAACCTCTAACAGATAATCACAGAGGAGCTGCTCAAAGAGATGCTCACAGCAAAAGTACATCGAGTTGCCAAAAGCTCTACAGAAGCAGAGGTACAGTGGCAGCATCCTGCTGTGGCACAAACAAGGACATGATATGCCTCAGAGCAAGTGTCCCCTTCTGCCCCTGTCCCCTCAAGAGGAGAATGAAACACTGTATGTTGCGGAAGGACCCAAAGACATCTTAGGCTATTTCAAGATGACCCACCTACCATCACTGTGCTAGTCCTAGCAAGAAGACAGTGGGAAAGTAAAAACGAAGAAGCACGAAGGCTCAGAAACATGCTAGTCCTTGGAAAGAGCAGGATTTGGCTTCTACTCTGCTGCCACCTGGAATGAAGAGAAATTGCTTCCACTTCACCTCAGGCTTTTCCATAAACAAGACACAATTATCTACGTAACAGACTAGAGAAAACAAAGGCAGCACTAATGGGGCTCTAAAAGGGTTCTGTTAACGTGAAGAGTGTGAGCTTAGCTGTTAACGGCAAAGCCACTGGAAAAAAAAAAAGAAAACATCAGCAGATTCTCAACTGTCATTTGCTCTCCCATCCAGTACATCCCCAAACTAGAGTCAGCAAAACTCACACAGGCGCTGAGCTTAGTTCACTCGGGCAGCTGGGACCAGGCACTTCCACCAGTCCTTCCCTCACTTTACCATTCTCCATGCTCAGCAACAATGTCCACCGGAGAATACTGTGCGTTTCCTCAGGAGAAAAGCTCTTCTCTGCTTGCTCTCCCAGTGCAAAGGGGAGAGCCTGAACAGTGAGAGCTGTCGGTTTCCATCTTTCTTTGCCACTCAGCTTATTTCCTGATTCCTAAAATGAAGCTGCAGCTGCACTGGATGGATGTGCTTAAATGCAAGCCTCCGGAGATGAGGAAGTGCTGACTGGTGAATTGCCTTCTTTCACCTTGTTGTGATGCCATCCTCCACTCTTTAAAGTCCTCCCTCTCTTTCCAAAGTAGAATCAGCAACCTGTTTACTTTTTTGTTTGTTTGTTTTTTGTACAAGCTCTCCCTGGTGAATGCTCTCCCATTTGTTTCTCTACATTGACACCTGTTCCAGCTTCCTTGAGCTAAGTGATTTGGAAGTCTAAAAGATGAGACCTTGTGGCAGACAGTTAACTGTTTCAACCATTAGCACCCCATACCGAAAAACCCACAATGTAATTATTTCACATTCTCTAAAAAAGGCACTTAATACTCTTGGTAGAAAGAAGGATGGTATTTACCCTCTTCCAGGCTCTCTGTGGAAGACCTGTGCTTTCTCAGGGACAGGTATTTAGACTGAGCTCAGTGGCTAGTAGAAAACCATTTATCTGACCATAAAAATTCATTCTAATTCGAATGAAATAAGAGGATTAATGAGAAATGAAAAAAAATCAAGCCCCAAATAAATCATCAAATTTCTTCCTTCTCTTATCCCTTCCTTTTGGCATGAAGCATACCATAGGAAATTTGACAAACCAGTATTAAAAATCCTGCCAGGTAGCAGTCATGTTTGAAGTCCTCACTCAGGATTAGACTCATCATTGCAGGGAAGAGTTCGTCTAAGACAGAATTGTCAGATGAATGAAAATAGAAGAAATCTCATGAAATTCACCCTGGAGGAAGCAGTTATGCTGCAGCCATAGTCCTTCAAGACACCAGCCTTCAGACCAGAGCCTAACTGTTATCAGACTGGAGACCTATGTATCATCTAAAGTACTAGGAATTTTCACCTTAACATCGATGCTCCCCAAAGATATTACTTTTATCTTTCTTTGTAGTTTTACATCCAAGGAACAAAGATATTTATATTTAAATGGAATCAGAGTATTTCTTCAAAGATTTCTGAAAGAAAAAAAAAATTGGGTAACTATGAAAAGGAAGTAAAAACCAATAAATAAATTTTTCAGATCCTGAGAGAAGAATTTCAAACAGAAATTCAGTCAAATGCACAATCTTTAAATGAAAACATATCTGAGTTTGTGTTTTTACACCACCTTCTTTCCTGCCACTTTCCTCTATGATTAAAATCATTCATTTAAACAATCTGTTCTTCTCTCCTCCTTCCCCCGTGCCAGAAAATATAATTTAAAGGCTCTGACTCCTGGCTGTCCAAACAAAATGTTGCACAGCAACAGCCCCTATTGCTATCACAGGATTAAAATAGATCTGGGGTATGGTATCTCAGATCTGAGTTTTTCCTGTTATCACATTATATGGATGAGAAAATCACAGGTCAGAAACAATTTACCACTTCATTTCAGACAGACCCAGTACCAATACGGTAAAAGCAAGCCCCAGTATTTCCAGGATTTTAATGAGAAGGGCTCAGTCTGTTATTTGCATTATGCCTTAAGTATCTGAAAGGCCAATCTGGACTTCAGTGAGAAGCAACCTACTGTCCTCACTAAATAATCAGTCCCTAATTCTTATTAAACACATATCAAATCAGCACATACAGTTTGTTGGTGCTACAGCCAACCAGTACAACATCCACAAACCAAGTTCTGTTTGCAGCACCAAGCTGTCCTAGCCCAAAGAAACAAGGACTACCGCCCACTAACATAAGTAGCCACCAGCAAAACGTTTAATGTAGCTAAGGGATGTGCATGTAAGCAAACGAATGGCTTGTCCAGGGTTTTAAGCGGTAGACCATATGGATTCAGACCCTCCATGGTCAGCCCACCAGTGTTCTGTGAAATGCACCATGAAGTCACATCCTATTAGCTTTGTGCAAAGAAGCTATGGGTGCTATTATCCTTTGCTCAGAGCACTGCAAAAAACATTAATTCTGTGAGTCATGCTAGTGAATTTATGGCAGCCTAAGCTCAAAAATTAGAGTTTAATTAGTGCATAGAGCAAATAAATAGGTGAGAAAAATGCAGATGACAGTAAAATTGAGCTTTTCTATCATGAAGCTGTGTGGGGACATGACATGGGCTCCCAGCATTATGTGCTGGGGGTCATTCAGCTTCAGAAGGAACAGTTACCCAGCATCTCCACACTTGTCCTTGAGGGTTCACAGGCAGCAGACCCATGCAGAGACATACTAGAACACTTCTCCTCCAGCCTACCATCAAAAGCTCCCATTCTGCTTCCAGCTAAATCAGTTCCCCTACCACACACACACAGAGCTTTGCTCTTTTAGGATTTTAAATTTAGCTCCAACCTATAAAGCAGAATTCACTGTGAAAGGGCAAAGTATTCTGTTTTACCTCTCTTCCTACCCACTTCTGCCACTGCAAGATTATACAAGGATTTTCAAGATAGCTCAAAAACCTCATTTTACTCACATTGTAAGTCTGCAGTTTTGTAAACATTAGAAAATCTGCAAAGTTGAAAAAAATACTTTATTTTAATCTTCGCATTAAAAAAAAATTGTGATGAAAAAAGCACAAAGCCATAACCATTCAAATTTTCTTCAGTTTTCATTCACTCCATAGTGAAACTGAAGAGTCTGACTTGACAAAAATAACACATGTAGAAGCACTAAGAAATACACAATAATAAGCTTTACATATTCACAATTCTTATATACTCTCAACAGAGGATAAGAGCCACAACAACTGCCATAATAAGTGTCCTAATTGGCCTTCTACTGAAAACGACGACTACATTCCCCAACCCTTAGCTATGTGCATCCAATCATAGTAAAACAAAATGGAACAGGCTTGCTTCAGGATCTCCATATCTCCATTATCTGAACCTCCATAGTAGCTTGGTTGCATTGACTGAATCCAAATGCTTGGAAAACCACTTTGAAGTCAGTATTTGTGCTGATAACTCTGGAAAAATTATACAACTGTGCCAACAAGTTGGAGTCGAGAGTTTTCTTTCTCCAACTCTTGTGTAAGCCAACATTAACTGCATTGTAACAATATCAAACGGAGAGATCTGACAAAAGCATTATGTAGATGAGTATGAAGCTATTTTCAAGAAAATCACTGGGAAAATAGATTTGATTGCCACTGTTACTGCTGAAACTTCTCAGAATTTCTAATCACCTTGCAAGGGAATTGAAATAAAGTACTGTCCAACTCACATAATCATGTTCAAACTTCTAACAGGACACTCTGTATTCATATACTCTGCCATCAACATACAAGGACAGTTCACAGCCAGAGATTAGAGACTAGGGATCTTAATTAATATACATGAAAGAAAAATGATGCATTCAAAAAATCAAGAAGGAGAAGGCTGCTCTTAATGCCTTTTAGAGAGTCCCTCTTCTAGTTCTGATAGGAAAACAGGAAGTTCAAATTCAAATTGCATGAAAGTAAACACTGAATTTGATGTCTAGTAAGAAGGAAAGAAAAAAAAATCACTAAGAGTGTCATTTGTTCACTCAAGGAAAACTTTAAATAAAGCAGAAAGTCATAGAAACCACTACAGCAGGTAACTGGGACTGAAGTTTTATGATATAAACAGGGCTGTCATTCCAAGAGCCATACCACTATTAGCAGATCTTAAAACTCATTTCCTGCCCAGAAAGGATAAAATGGCTTAGACGTATAGGAAGCTGTCATTCTGCAAAGGATAAAAGGTATATATTGTAAACAGAAGCACAGGCCCTTTGACTTAAGAGACCTCAGAATCTGACTGAAGCAGGCCAACCTGGCATGCACACCATGTACTATCAGTAAGGAAATTCTCTGAATCTCATTTCCGAGGTCTTTCTTGTAGAAAGTCATTAAGAACTAATTAATGACTCTGAGTTGGAGGGATCCGCTTTGGCATCCATTAGGATGAAGGCTCAAATGTCAGACCAGGAATGGCATTAGGCAGACTCTGGCATTTTGCCCAATGCAGGATTAGCACTGACGCATTCAACATCCTTTGAAATCTTTAGCCCTGTAAGAAAAGTAGGTTTTCTCTCTGCTCATGTGATGGATAATGTCTCTAAGTGATCTGTTGATCCATTACCAGACACCATATTCCCAACCCAATTGAGCAGAAAGAAAAGACTCCAGCCTGTAGTCCAGTTGCTGCATTCCACGCCAAAATATAGGAAAAAAACAGCCACAGCCTGGACACGTCATTGGCATGGGAAGAGATGAATCTTTCTGAAGAGTACGTCTTGCAATTTGGGAGCAGACTATGGAGGAAATAGTAGAGGCAAGGAGCAGAAAACGACTCATAGAGCTAGGGTTGAAGTGCTTTCCTGTCCAGCAGGGGCCAGTGGTGAGGAGCTAGGAAGCACTGATTTGCAGGAAGGGAGGGAAGCATAGAGGCACGACAGCTCTCTCTGTAGTCCAGCTGGAGGCAGGTGGGCTGTTCTAAAGGCACTGGCTACAAACTATTGTTTTTACGTTAATTTTCACTGAAACTGAGCAGGGAGCTTGAAGAGTTGGATGGCCAATGACAGCCTGCCAGAAATCAGCTAGGCAAGGCCCTAAGCCAGGGAGCATCACGCTGACAGCCTCTCCTTTTCACACCAACAGAGTCCCTCAACTCCCTAGCTGCCTTGACTGTCTGACTTTGGTCTCCAGCTCCAACAGCTCCTCCCTTCTCCTAAATTCATTACTAAGTTACTCACTTTTAATGAGGAAGACCATTCAAATTAACCTATGTAAAAAATATCGAAGTTTACAGTTCTTATCTTGTTCTTTCTTTCATTTTAAAATGTACTTTCCTACAACTGTGACACATCACTGAGTTATTCAAAATAACTTGTATAGCATCTTGTCCACCTATGTTTTGGCCCTGGGTCTGTCTATTTCGTTCCCCCATCTGCAGAAAGGTAGGATGAAGTAGTACACCCAAGTTCTGGAGAGAGAAGGGAGATGCAGGATCTTCATACTGCTGAACCAGTTGGACTGCCATTAATTAACCCACAAAGGAAGTTCTGTCTTGTCATCCTGAGACAGTGGTGAAACAAAAGCCAGGTTTTGTGGAAGTTAAAATACATGACTTCCCATATATTTTCCCTCAATAATCTCAAAGTACTTCACAGATGTAATATCAAAGCAACTCTGAGGTAGCATAGAAATGTGCATTAACACACCAGTTTTCCACATGCAAACTTTTCTTCTAATAGAGAATGGAAATAGTATTTCAGTGCAAGTTATATCCAGAGTTGTGTATTCCCTATTTGTCAACAAACAAAGCAGAAACAGAACATAAATCTTCTGACTCTATTATATTTTAAGACCTAGACTTTTGTCAGAGCTGCAAAAATCAAATTATTGGTTTTAAATTCATGGTAACTGAAACCTGTGAAAGTTTCAGTTTTATCTGCTTCCAGGTTTCTGATTTAGTATCAGTTCAGAGCACCATGTAATCTTTGATATAAAACTCTTTGTTTTTTTTTTCATTTTCTCACTTGTAAAAACGTGTATTACCTCCCCTGAGCTTCAAAATACAACCCTGAGAGAAATGAATTTTTATTCAGATGTGGGGAGTCACTGAAAAAAAATCCCTATGGAAACAAATTCAACCATCAGCCTCTTTAAACTAGTTTCTTACTTGGGAAAGCTAAGTACCTGCTTGTCTGGACATAAGAGAACATTTGACAGCCTGGAAAAAATGACTTTTTCAATCAGGATGAAGTACCAAGAAATGTATATGTATTTTGAAATTCAGTACAGTCAGTCTGACAGCTTCTCTCTTTGCAGTTTTTTTCTATATAATAGTTTGCAACTGCATAATCAGCTAAGTGCATTATCTGATTAAACACCAGGCAAGTATCCAGAGGTACAGACCTAGCAAGCAAAGAAAAACAGACAAACAAAACCACAGAATGTATTTTCCCCATTGTTGATACTCCGCTACCCGATCAGGCCTCTTCCTTGCACATTAGAATTTCACACCATGTAAGAGTTTTATCCTCACAAACAGCAACCAAAATGAAGCACCATGCAGCTTCAGTTATTTCAGTTATTTCTCCGTCCCTCCACGGTTCACTACCACTGAAAATAAGCATAGGAGATCAGACCTGGTCAGCAGAAAAGTTAGACAACTGGCCCTCAGGTATATATACGCAAATGCTAAGCTGTGCCAGCTGGTTAAGCAAATAGATGCTGGCTGACAAAAGAGCTGTGAGGACCAGGCAGAACTATCACTGTCACGCCTGCTGCAGGGCACCAGAAGTGAGACCTGATGCCAATGACTCCTTATTCTGGTGGACCCCAGTCAACACAGGGAGGTAAAGTTTAACGCGGCAGAAGGCACTGCAATTTCTCAAACTGAATTTTTGGAAACTGTTGTTACAACTGTGAGAGATGGACAGCAAAGTGAGAACCAACCAGCTGCACATTTATTCTTTTTTCCTTTTTTTTTTTTTTAAGAAGGCACAGATGGAGCCGCTATCAGGGGGACAGTGAAAAGTGAATACAAACACATACAGCTGCCTGTCACCTGACCAGCAGTAACTCACTTCTACACCTAGAAACACCTAACTGAGAAACAAAAATGTCTACCTACGGTCCAAGCTGAAGGACAGCTACAAAACCAGACCAAACAACTTTGAAACAGTCTTAAAATAAATAAATAAATAAAGACATAACAGTGGCTTGAGGCAAAATGAGACTCTGTCTGAATCTTCACACAAACCTCAAGCTCTGTAAATGTGGACCGAGTTTGGCTTTATGCAGTGCCAGTTAGAACTGATAACTTCGTGACTAGCAGAAGAATGGATCTACAACTCAGTCCAGGTATTTTCAGGGTTTGTTTTTGTCCTATGGATTTCCTATTTGCTTTGATTTATTCCCTTTTTTATGCCTCTACTTCACACCAGTTCATGGAAGCTGAAGCAGGAAGAGACTGACAGATTTAGTTGTAGAAATATTTTCATGTTTCTTTGTGAAGCAAAATAGAAGCAGAGATACACAGAAAAAAAATAGTATCTATCCAGTAGGGTTTTCTGAAATACGCTTGGTATATGAATAGCCACCATCTTGTAATAGCATGTGAATATTAACACAGAGAGTTGGAAAGCAGATGAATAATCAGCAGCAATAGGACAAAGTCAGGAAGAACAGAAATAGTGGAATCATATTAGAAAGAATCAAAACATAGGAGACAAACAAACAGCGCAGGCAGAGACCAGAGGGCATGGAAACAAAAGCATCGTTGCATAGCTTTATAAACTAGACTAAATGAATTTACGTGACACACCAAAAACTGTACAACCAAAAAAGGCCAAGGACTTGGATGTCTGCAGCTCAGTCCTGGCCTCTTGTGTGTGTGTGTGCGTGTATCACTTTGCCTTTTAGCATGAATTTCTCCCACCAGAAGAACTAGGTTTCAAACTTAAAAGAACAAAAACAAGAGAAGACCCACTGGGAACCCTTGTTATCAAGTTTGTCCCTTTAGACAAGGGAAACATTTTATCTGCAGTAAGCATTAAAGAGTCAAGGTAAAGTAAACTACCCCTATTTTCTGCAGCAGAGTTCCTTTACAATGCATGTCTTGAACTAGTATTTGGGGTTCAGGTTGTGTGCAGGTTATATACTGCAAGGCAGAACATAAGCTGGTGAAGGCAATCTATGTTACAAGAGTTGGAGACTGAGGCATGTGCTCTATATAGGGTGAGCAGGCTTTCATACACCTCAGATGCCTGAGGTTATGTATTAAGAACAGATCTAGGTTTTGTTAATGGATGGAGAATTCACTGATTTAGCAAATCCAGCATTGAAATGTGAAGCAGTTTTTTTGCACAAGCACCTTCACATCAGCTCAAAGCCATCACAAACATTGCTTACATAATTGCTTAAGGTTTCTGATACATAAAATAATAGCACTGGTTTTAAGTTAGCACAGAACTTTGATTCAGGAAGTTCTGATCTGACTGTGGTGATAAGGACGGCACCCTCCAGTCTGCTACCTTCCTAGTTATTAGCATCTTGGGGGATCTGCTATGGGGAAGGTAGATGCATCCCTCTCCTAATCACTGTAGCTCACAAGCCAGCAATCAAAGCCTCCATCTCAGTACAGGCAAACAGTCACAATGATAACTAGGAGACAGACACTGTCTTAACTTATTATCAGGTGGTAAACTCCAGTATGTTTAAGTATGCACTGTGAATGTAATGTGTACATCATTGCCTTTAGCTGAGGCAAACCCCTGTTTTTCAATTTCAGAGTTTATTATTGTTGGATTTTTATGTTGGATTCCGTGCATGGTATTTATGAAATAACACAGTTACACTTATAGCTGCCTGGAAATAAGGCAATACAAAGAGGCTGGCTGTAATTTCAAGAAGTCGGAGTCTGGATTGATTAACGCTGCTAATACTCATGTGAAATGCATCGACATGTCAGGAGGAAAGAAGCTTGGCAAGTTTTTGGAAATGGACCAGCATACTAAGTAAACACGCAGTCCTCCCACCATTTTTATATGTCTTTTTCTTCTTCAGCATACATTGTAAATGCCTGTTCTACAGTTCACATTTAACAGATATTTCAAGCAGATAAAGTGAAGGATGGTAAAGATTATTTTAGAGGCTAGCCATGAGGATAAGCAGATGAAGGACCCGTGCGTTGCTCTGCTGGCTGCAGCTTAAGGAAAGCTTACTTAGGGCACTGGAGCAGGAAATATCACACAGGCAGAGAAACCTGCTGTCAGAGAAAGGTGTTCATTGAACGAATCTTACAGGGAGGATGCTTTTCACTACTGTTCAGTTTCTCTACAGCCACCTTTAACGCACTGCATAATAAAGAAAACATTTGAAATTCAGTTGTATCTTGCTTGGATAACTTATCAATTGCCTCAAGGGAAACAAGGTGTGGGTGGGGAGAGGAAACAGGCAGGTGGTTGTAAATGATAAGAAAAACAGAGCTTTCTAGCCTTCCTTCAATCCATACTCTCTACCTCACAGTCTGCCTTGTATGCTTAACTACCCTGTTCTTATATGTTGTGTTATCTTACAGCATACAGAAGCCCTGTAACTCCTTTTCTTGAAGGCAACAGAACCTGTCAAGCCTCTCATTTGTCTGTGATTAAGAGGCTACACATCTGCATGGCTGGTCCTCTGGGCTGATCTGAACATTTAGTTCTCCACAAGGACTGCGGATGTGATCCAATGTTCAAATGTGTCTGGGAGCAAAAATGGAGCTTCCTTAAGATGCTGCAATGGAGGAGATGGGCAGAAGACTGTTCTGTACCATGAGACTATCACTTGGCTATTTGTTATTCAGAACCACAAAATTTGAAGCATCTGGGTCAGAGCGCTAACAACTCTGCAATGGTTGCATACCCAGAAGAAGGAATCAGAGTGCCACAGAAGCCGAGGAGCTTTCCAGGAAAACAGACAGTAACCACAGCAGAATATCTGTGTGGGAGTGCACTAAACACAGGTCACCAGACAATTCCATCTTCC
This sequence comes from Odontophorus gujanensis, assembly GCA_013399175.1. Classification (NCBI taxonomy): domain Eukaryota; kingdom Metazoa; phylum Chordata; class Aves; order Galliformes; family Odontophoridae; genus Odontophorus; species Odontophorus gujanensis. Next base: position 153,189 of record VXAB01009724.1, read on the forward strand.
TTTTGAAGAGATGAGCAAAGATGCACAGTATTATTAGTTTGAGCAACTCCACAAAATCACTTTTTTATAGGAAACAAAAGCAGTTTTCTCAAGCATTTCAACATCCTCCAACTCCAAGCTAAGCACGAAGATCATCCTGACATGTTTTTTGCTATCTCCTAACCTTCAAGTTATTAACGCAGTCTTGCTTCTGGCTCATGACTGTGTGCTGTACCGTACTCTGCTATAAATTTAATCTTTGTATTTGCTTTTGAGCAGGAGACATTGAGCTGTCCAGCAGCTCTGCAAGACACATGTTCATTTTGGGAATTGCTTCAAGTTGTTAAATGGAAAAAGTTGGTTGCAAAGTACAATCATTTTCATGTAGCTGTCATAGATGACACAGTCTGATTTGCTGCAGACATGCCCTAGTGAATGCCATCACATTTTTATAGCTGTGCAATTAAGGATGATATCTGCATACAATCCACTACCATTTTCTTTTTGTCTCTATACAATAGCTTTTGCTGATGGTGTTCAAAGATAGTTTGCTATGTTTTCTTAATTAAATTAGTTACAAGCTTTAAAATATATCACTGTAGCACATAGTACAAAGGAGATGAACATTCTGTATCAATTTGTTTTTTGCTGATCCAGCAACTCCACGCAAGATCAACTTTATCACAAATCATTCTCTATTTCATGGTAGAAACTATCAGATCTTTTTCTTTACCATTTTGATAGCAAGGGCTTTGATAAACCTCTGACCATTCAAAACAGGGTCACAAAGTAACTGAAAGGTTAAAAGAGACTGATTCAATTTGCTTGAAAAAGAACTACAGAGCATTAAATAAGGTTCCTCTGTGTCCTCTCCTAATAATTTTTGAATATTTTTGATAACGGAGGCTGTAACCTTTTGGGGTGCATATCTCAGTGTTCTTACTTTTTTCTTTTAAATATCATTTTATCCAGTTAGAATTTCTTTTATTGCAATTTGTGACCACTGTTTCTTATTCTTTCCCTAAGTATCTCAGAAAAACCTGTATCTTCTCTTACATTGGGACAAATATGCTTACTGGATTTGTAGACAATACCAACCACAATAAGCAAATGCAGCAGACATATTATTCTGCCAGCCTTCTCTTTCCTGGGTTAAACAAGCACAGTTCTCTCAGAATCTCATATCACGTGCTCTAGTCGCCTGACTATCCTAGGGGACCACCACTGGGCTTCGTGGTTTGTTAATCTCTCTCACATACAGAGTCTCCAAAGTGGACAGTGTTCCAGACACAGCCTCACAAATGCTGACCAGAGGGAATCATCACTTCCCATGACATGTTGGTAAGCTCCTGCAAAGGCAACTGGCCATTTGGTTTGTACCCATTGCAATTAGGGCACACTGCTGTAACACATTCAGTTTTTGTCCACCAGCTCCTTTCCCTCAACACTGTTCCCTGGGCTGTCAGATCCACTCGAGCTGTTTCTTGGAGTTGTTTTGTAACAGGTGAAGAACTTCACACCTGCCATTGCTGAACTCCATTGAGTTCCCATCTCCCCGTTTCTCCAGCCTGACTAAGTCCCTTCAAGTAGCAGCACACTCCTCTGGCAGGTTGCAAAGAATAATTTGGAGACAGCAGCCATAAGATAGCCTCCCATTAGGAGGAGCAGGAAAACAAAGGTGGAGGAACTACATGGGTGGACATATACTTCAATTCTTACACTTTTATTCATACACACTCACCTCCCTCCTTATATCCGTATGTCACACAGATTCATTAAAGAATCTTCCACTTAATCCAATCCCTCAGTTAAGGTAGGGCTGGTATGCAAAAATCACTGTCTACAGCTTTTCATCTCATAGATGCTTACCTTCAGAATTCATGAACTATCACCTTGCACCTCTTCTGGTGCAATCTTTCTAACTGTATGGTTTCACCCTAAAATCTAATCTAAATCCCTTCTTGTAAATGCAACTCACTGCGTTATTTCTTATTATATGCAGAGAATATCTGATCAGCATCTTCACTGCATCTACCTGTCATATGTTAAAATGTTTTAATCCATATTTTTTATCATACTTTTTGATCCTTTTTATCTTTCTACACAGGTTAGATTTTCTAGAAATTTATTCTCTCCTCCGTTTATCTGTCTCTCTCAAAACATGACAGAATTGGACACCTGTGTATTTAATTTTTCCCTTTCCTAATCACTTGTATTTATTGAATTAACTTTATTGGATTTTACATAATTTCTTTAATTTATCAAGATAGTTACAAATTCTAATTTTGTCTTCCAAAAGAATGACAGTCCTTCTGGCTTGGTATTATCTGTAACTCTTACAAGCATACTCGTCCTCCCATTATCAAAATAACAAAAATATTGAATAGTACTGGACCCAAGACAAATTTCTGATGATCACACCTGAATGTTCTCTCAGCTTGCTAGAGAACTATTGACAGACTGGCACAGACATTGGAAAAAGCAGATTGAGCAATCTTATGTGGATTTTGTTTCCTGAGTTTGTGTATAGGAGTGTCACACAGCACTGTGCCAAGCCTTACTAAATTAAGGTACATCACAGCTGCCACTTCCACTTGTCCATTAGTGCAGTAACATGAACATGGCTGATTTGAGCTTTGGTGCTAATTAAGAGATAACAGATAGAAACTTGACTACCATGTTTAGAGGTTGATCAGAAATTATTATTCACAGAGGCACACGTGGGTTCAGCTGCTCAGCATGATGTACAGCAACATTTGTGCCAGAATGTCAGCCTATACCTATCAGAGAAGAGTCATGCCCCAGCCTCATTTGCTTCCCCACCATGATGGACACCTGTCAGTTGTGGGAAAGCCTTTGTGCTGCACCCGCTGTGCTCCAATTTGCTGGCAGTGGGCAAAATCCAGACTCCCATCACTTCCCACTTCAAAATGCAGGAATTCAGAGCCAGGTTACATAGCCATCAAAATGGGAATTTGTAATTTGTGTGGATTTGCTTTTCTTAAAAGAAATTCTGTTGTGTCTTTAGTGTTTTCTGACATCCCCATTCCAGCCTATCACACAAGCCTGCTACTATTCCCGCACTTTCAAAACCATTATTTTTTCTCTTATTGAGACAAATACTCTCCTCCCTTTCTACCTCCTAGCGATGAATTTTTCCCTTGACCTCTTATTCAGTTCTGTGCCACATCTTCCTGCCAAGGACCCAACCAGCACACCACTCCCCAGCAACCCAGTTAAACTCTCACTACTTCTTCAGTGGCCATTAGAAATCGAGATATCTGACAAGGCACCATCTAAAACTTGGAGACTTAAAATATAAATGTTGATGAAGAATATCTGTTGCATCCTTAGGTAGCAACTGAGAGCTGTGATTCATATCTGTCTGTTCTTAAATTAGTCCCAGCTCCCTTTAAATTTGCCACAGCAATTCCTTCACCTTAACTGCAAATACAAACTCTCCAGTCTGAAGTTTAATTCTTAAGGGATATAGCACAGCAAAAGCAAACAGATACGGAGTTAAAAAGAAAGTTTTCCAATTCAATTGTTATTTACTTAAGGGAAAAAGGAAAGATAATGCAGAGAGTGAAAACGAACAAGAGATTTCTCATCAGTTCACCTTCCTCGAGAGTCTCTGTGTTCAAATAAGAACTGTTGCTTGTCAAGCTCCTGTGAAGTAGCTCCTCAACCACTGCAAAAGCTGAGGGAAGGGTAAAGTGGCACCTGGTCCAGCTTACCTCAGACCTAACAGGCAGCACTCGGCCCTCTTCACTGAAAACAAACTGCTTTAAGCGTGGCCAGCCAATTATCAAGGATGGCTCAGTTTCTGTTGTCAAGTACTTAAATTCACAAACTGCATTGTACAGTGCCATTACTGTCTTGGGCATACTATCCAATACAGAAGAAAAAAGAAACTAAGGAAGCAAAGACAGCCTGTATTCAATTTGAATCTGGTACTCAACACACATGCAGCAAAAAGAATCCAGCATCAAACTGAAGTATGAAACACAGGTTGATTCCCAAGCTGGTGTAAGCTGGCAAAAATGATGTGATGTCAGCGTATATCTCTCATACAGGTGTAATTTCAGCAAAGATTCATGGCGCTCCACAAAGAGGGGAAGTTGAGTGAGAATTCCTTGCACTGCAGACCCCACATTTCACCAAGGAATAACTTTAAAAGCATAATCTTAAATCTCACTTTTACATATACAGTTCTATTCACTCACTTCAGAGTGAGGCACCAAGTACAGATCAGTGATTTCTAAATATAAGCCATATGCTCAACCTTCCTGACCTCTGCCAGACTCTGCCTGGTTTTTGCTTCAGAACAGTCAATACATGCAGACAGTATTTGCATGTAAATTACAACATGTCCTAAAATAGGACTTCATTGAGAACAGGGTCTAAGACTCTCCAGGAATGCTTTAAGTGAACATTCAGATGTACTTTATGGATGGCCTGAAAAAATGTCAGCTGCCTTCAACATATCAAATAATATTTGCAATTGCACAATCTTAGTATCAGTTCTGCTTGTGCTATTTCCTATTAGAATTCTGCAAACACTTCAAGTTGAAACTGGAGGGTAGTTTGATTTGTAACAAAATACAAAGCCAGCTGAACTCATTCTGACTTCAGATTTCCATGTAAATGTTGCATGTGTCTGGTTATAACTTATACTGGGATGGAAAGGCAGTCACAGGGCATCACCTCTCCAGTGTCACCTGGTCTCAAGCCCAAATACCCTGGGTAGACCTGATGGGTGAGCTCTATGCCAGTTGTTTTTATTTCAGGCTTGGTTCCTAATGAAACCAATATAAAACCATGAATACTAGATCTAAACTTTCTCTTCTCCGAAAGTAATGGTTTAGTGCATTTCAAAATAGAACAGAAAATTTGGAAAAATACAAGAGGACAAGTTTACAATCAGGTAAATATATATTTGAATATCTTTTTAATCTTAAGCATGGTAAACTACAGTAATGGTACAGTTTTGAAAAAAATAAAAAATAATAGATGTCTTAAGCGAAGTAGAACTCAATTGACAACTATTGCCCAAGAACATGCTTTAGAAAATGTACTTGCTGAAACTGTAAAGTGATTACTAATTGGAAGAAGTTGTGGATTTCAACTACTCACACTCTTGTCCAAGTACTACATGACAGACAGCAATCACTGGCAACCTGGGCTGCTTTCTTCTGGCCACAGAGGCCAGGGAACCTCTTCTAATCCCTGGCTCTCCTGCAGGCTCCTGCCTGAGAAAAATTTTACTTTCCTGAGAACTCAAGCACCTGACTGCCTCAAAAAGCAGGCAAACCAATATGAATGGACAGACATAAGAAATACTAAAATAGAGCCTGAAAAAGCTTGTCTGTATATAAAAATCATATTTAATAAGGTTAAGATCATTAGAAAAAGAAACAAAGGAATCCCCAGTGTAGCCTGAAAAAGAATGGGGGGAACATTTTCCCCTATGAGCAGACATTTGCAGCTTTTAAATCTGCTGATTGCAGAACCAGTGTGACATTTCTACCCTCCATAAACTCCTGCAAAAATATTTCCTCTCAGTCTAATGAAGCATGCCATGCTTCCTCTTCCCCTTCAACCCTCACTGTTCAGCTGCCACCTCCTATGGGAACTAATGAGACTACTGGCTACATCTCCTACTCATGTTTGCACAGATAAACATAAGCACCTAAAGCAATCATATACAATACGTATCAGAAGCACCTGTGATGAGCATGTTCATCCACACTGGGATATCTCATTCTGAGATTATATTTGCTTGCAGATACATGTGGAGGAGTACTGTTGTGTTCTCCACTTTTTTGTGCTGTTCCCATTGCCTTCCAAAACTGCTTATGGGGAACAGGGAATAGGCAGGAAGGTGGTCAAAGCTTTGGGAAACTGCTGGGAATGAGGCAGAGAAGGGCAACAGAATTTTTGCTTTCTCCCAGTCTCCTTTTGCAGCTCCAGAGAGACTCCCTGGGAGAATGATTCATGGACATACCTGTGTTTGTTTGAAAACTCCCAGTGAGAGATAATTGTTTCTTCAGAGTGATATAGGCAATATATATTAATCAGGAAAATCATTACTTAGTCCTTAATAGATACTGTTCTAGAAGAAGAAAAAAACACAACCCCACAACTTCTAAATCACTGTATGCTTGATATGAGATTGCACAAGTGCCACATGCTGCAGATAATTTGATACTGCACTAGGTCTATGCTAATAACGTGAATTTCTTTCTTCTTACAAATGAAGGTATGGAGGGTAAAGAAAAAGGAGAATATTTCCAGCTATTGTTTATTCCTGTGGTGTATTCCTTTAACATTAACTCATTACCATTCTAAAAAATGATATTTTTCAGCAGACTATTTAAACTCTTCTAAATTCCTTAGAAAATGAGGAAATGGCAGCTTCAGCTTGAGGACAATGAAACAGAGCCAGTATTTATTTCAGGACAAAAAATCCAACCTATCCACAAAGAAGAATAGGACCTCTAGGGGTCTGAAGTGACAGATACATGGTCCTACATAGAACTCTCCTGCAAAGGAGGTAAAATACTGTTATAACTTAGACTCATGACACTAGCAATTCTAACTGCAATTCTAATCAGAAACCATTTAAACATGACCAGGAGGCTCTGTTTTTCTGCCCGAGTACAGATACCCCTGAATGATCCTAAATGGGGTACACCCTGTAGTAAGTCAGAAGTGAATACTATTAACAGATCCCACATTATAAGTACATAATACACTGCTCATCTAGAGCAACAATACTATGCCAAAAAGAGACTGCTAGTCTTGAATCACAATCAGACTAAAAGCTTCCCACATAATCAAATGAGAAACAGAATTTCTTTTAAGCAATCCTGGCTTTGCATTGATGAATATGAGCTTTCTAGAGACAAGAAAAGCTGCTCACAGGACAGATAGTAACATCCTGAGAGATTCACCTCTTCCTCTTGGTCTCAATCACGATCCCATGTTTACTGCTGACCATCTGAATACCTAGGGAGTAATAGCAGCATTCCATCTTCCAGAATAGAGTTTGGACCTACAGCCCCAAAGGGAAATGCCTACCATAATGTGAATGGGAGCCAAAGATGAGACAGAACAGAAAAGAAGGAAGAAAGTAAAGTTATTCTTAATGGTTCTTGACTTGGGTTATTTGGGCACTACTGAAAACCCTTCCAAGTATATGTTGTTTGTCTCCTTTCTTTGTTATCCTGTACTGTCAATGATGACTCTTTCCAAGGCATGGGTTTATCATATCAGCCCCTTTCACTTCCTCTATTCTTCTTCAGAAAAGCCTTGGTTCAAACTTAAAGATAACTGATGTGTCCAAGCCTCATAGAAATCCTGTTTTTCTCTGTACATGCCTGCAGAACAGACTACACTTTATATAAACTTCATTTTTACTCCCCTTTAACACCATCAGTTTTGAAATAGAGTTTTGGGGGTCTTCCTTCCCCCTCCCTTATAGTACAAATGGGTCAGTGAACTTCACAGCTTGAAACACTGACAGAACCATCTGTCCTTCATTAAAAGCCATTAATGGCAATGATAATGGCACTAATTAGGCTGTGCACAAACACGCACATGCTTCAACAGCTTCAGAGCTACAGGCAATCAAAGGTCCAAATTGAACCAGCTGCTGTCCAGAGTCAATGAGCACTAATACTCCTCTTCATCCTCACCCTGAAGTACAGGGACACGCAGCCAGCATCCACTTCAACATGTGGAGCAAGCGCTTTTGAAGCACATGTGAATCAGTGCATTTTGTTCTTGTTTCCTTTGTTGTTTCTCATTGAGTTGAGTTTCCTTCTTACTGAGTTTTAAGAATAATTGGGAAACACAGCCACAGACTGTGAGCATGGCTCCTCAATCATCATCTGCCATTTTTAGTTCTCTTATGAACAGCAGTGAGCATGTACACAGGGCTTGGAAATGCACATCATAGTGCTCGAAACTATTCCCAGCCAATGGCATTGACTTGTTCTTTTCCCCAAATCCGACCTCTGGAAATTTCTTTGTTATTTCCTACCTTGATTTCTTAGTCTCTGAATATAGAGAATAGTGCACAGACATATGCGAGGGTGTCTGAAGAAGATCTGCACTCTGATACCCTTGAACAAACATCACCTGGAATTTGGGGTTATGCAGGGATTCTTCTTTTGATAGAGCAGCTAAATGAAATAATCATATGATTAAGACCCCCACTCCCTCCCAAAAAAAAAAAAAAAAAGATCTGTAGAAATAGCACCTACTGTAGCATGGCCTGCTGGAACAAGTGGCAGACTTGCATGTGGAAAACTGGGATTCCAGGCCTGTCTCTAGTCTCAGTTTCATCTGAAACCACATGCAAGTCCCATACTTGCTCTTATATTAGGAAATGAACATCTGTAAGAGAGAGATAATGAAACTGACCTCCTCTGTAAAATGCTTTGAGATCTATCTGAAAAAAATATTTTACAGTAAGAGTCCAATCACAGTATTTCTGGGAAGTACATCCAAGCCCACACTCCTAGCAGACTTACAGTACTGTTCAGGTATATATGCACTTCAGGTACAAAGTTCAGGCTTGCATAGCGATGAATGAGCAATACGTCAGTTGCAGCATAACCATCTACTCTATGCATTATGAATTCAGAGTCAGTGCAGGCTATTATGATGCTTCAGACTACGGTCATTGTGGCAGAGAGAATATGCTAGAGCAGCACCATTCTGCAACTAGTATGAAATCCAGTATTTCCAACAGGGCTTAGCATAGGCGATAAAATGTCTGGTTTTAAAACGCATTCAAAATATGTAATAAAGCAATCATTTGAGACTGACAACACTAACTCTTTACTAATACCAGAAGCTTGAGTAGGATCCCAGCCTTTATTATCCCCTGGGACAAACCGGCTCCTTGCCAATCCCTCACCTGCCTGTCTTAGCAGGAGCAGTGCATCACTATCCTGTTTGTGATGAGGTAACCACTCCAAAGAAAGGAACAGAAAGTAATAGCCAAGAGATTTTAACATCTTGAGCATAAAGTACAGCAAACTCATGGAGAAATGAAGACTCTACGAAAAACAATTGATGATGCCCTGACTATGAAGAGAAATCTCCTGTTTTAAAATATTAGAAAGAACTTACACTCTTTGTATTACCATTCACCTTACACTTTTGGCATTATCATCTCACCTGAACCACCTTTCTCTGATAGGAGCTCTTCTTTGGATTTGCTGCTTAGTTTATAGTCCCACAGCCTCCAGACAAGAAGCCTTAAAAGAATGAACTAATCCACTCTTGCCATTCTTCCTAGATCTTCAAAATGCATTAGGCTTCTACAAGTCCCTTTTTAGCTTCAAGAAAGAAAGTACTGGATTACTTATCATTGCACTACCTGACAAGCAAAGTCAAAAAGCCTCAAAACATCACCCAAATGATTTGCAAAAATGTGTAGTAATACAGGAGAGGTTTCTCCTAACAGACCAGTATACAAAAAACACAAACTCCCAGCTGCATCGCTGCACCTATAACAAAGTATCAGGGCAATCTGGAAAGCAATACACATCCACGTTCTTTTTGATACATAGAAAGTGCAGTTATGTGCAGTTTTGCTTTTGCATTTAACTTGGTGTTGTTGCTGTTTTTTAAACACAAAACGCATCATATACCACCTGGGAACTCAGCATGCACAGACTGGTGATACTTGAGGACAAACCATAAGTTCTTCAGATAACATGTATTAGCTAGAAACATGCCTATTTGAATGTGAAGAGAATTAGAAAGCTTAAATAAAATTAATCACTTAGTTTGAAAATCTTTATGTTCTGACCTCCAGGCAATGCAAAATGGTTTAAAAGTAATAAATAAAATCTTTTTTTTCTTAGTTTGCAGGAGTGAGGCACTGTACAGTATCTATGTTTTATCAGCCTTTGTTTCTCCAAATGTATCAGTGCCACTTATTACAGTAGTAATATTGTACGCCCTATGCACTTTTGAAAGACAGTGATAAGCCTCCAGAATCTGTTTTCACCATACACCATCAGACTTATCCCAACCGATAGCAGTATTTTTTTACAGTCAGATGTAATAAAATAGTGTCCCTCTCCAGAAGCGACTCATTACCCAAGCCAGCTGAAGTAGGTTATCAGACAGGTGGTATTACTGCACGGTGACCTGTGAAGGTTATTAATCCAAGATGAAAGATCGTGAGGAGAGCACAGGAGGAGATACCACTAGCAGGGCAGAGCCCTGTCACTCTGCAGCCATCACCTGCTTTGGAGTGGTTCTTTTCCTCAGTTCCCATTCTTCTCCATAGAAGATGGGGTGAAGCCACTTTTCAGGTGTACACAGCAATTCCCAGCAAAGCAGCAGGGAGTGAAAGGGCAAACTCTATACTGGTAGAGAAAAGTTAGTTGTGTGGGCACAGAGATTGGCAGCTCCTAGCTGATATCTCCCAGGTTACAGGAGTAGCAGGACTAATAATATTATGAAACTGTTTTTTGGGGTTTTTTTGGCTTTTTTTCCCCCCAGTGAATTCATCATTTCCAAAGAGATTCCACACAGCTGAACTCAAGTCTTGGCTTATCAAAAAGCTCCTCTTTCCTCTTGTTTTGTCTAGACCACAAACTTGTCAGAACAAAACCTCTTCCCAGCCCTCTCGACTGTATTCAGCACATTTAACTTGGAAGGCTCCTGATTCTGACAAAGAAGTCCCCAGGCACCTCTGTAATTGAAGTAACTTCATTAAGCCATAGAAATTAAAAGGCAACAAAACAACTCCCATTCACGTTGCAGAGATTCAAACACGCTGCCAATATAGATCAGAAAGATCAAAGTGTTAAAATTCCACTGGCTCAGTGATTGCCTCTAACAGTTTTTATGGTATATGTTTTCAAAGTGACACATAAGCAGATTTCACGTTTAACAGGAAGAGTGGATAGCAAGTACTGCGTAAGTGCAGGGTTCCTTTCAAGAGAGGAAAGGAAGGGGAAATCCTGTGACTCTGGCCAGAGTTACCCTAAGCTTAGGTGGCATTGAGGAACACTTCACGGAAGGGATACCACTGAGTACAACTGGCAGAGGCTGAGCTTGTTTTTACCTGCACTCTGAGGCAAACCCAAGATCTGATGACTGCATTAGCACAATACTGAGCTTGAGTTAATTATCCAGCTGTAACTTTTTAAATACAGGTTCTAGTTGGCAATACAGGAAACCTACCTTTTGGGTCCCTAGCAGGCGAGTTAATAGGAACACAACTGCATAATGCAAAATACTGGAGTGATGACACCCTGCAAGTCCAAATTTATATTGCTGAGATCTAGAAAGGTCAGAAAGGCTGGCTAACAAAAGCAAAAAAATCATATTTAGAGCACTGTCAGTATGCATTCACTTCAGTTTGAGATGACTGTACAGATGCTCCCCAAATCAGCCAAGTGTCTGTCTTGCTTGTCTTTGAAACTTTCCTGCCTCCTGGCAGGACAGTACAACTATTCTTATGGATTTTAGTGGAAGTAAGAATAGAAGGCCACCAACAGATTGCAAAATCTAGTCTCCTAATTTAATGGATTAGTCCCACCCAGAAAAAGATGCTGGACTGAGTTTTCAGCCCCATTCCTCTTAAATATCTAGGGCAGCGTTGAAAAATGCATGTACCACCATCACTGAGAAATGGACAACTTCTTTCAATTCCTCTTCCATTTGCTGGGTAAACAGGCCAATTGCGGAGTCAGCAACCATGGCAATTTCTGAATCAATATTTATCAAGCCCTTCTCCAACTGCTATTTCATGCCTCATTGGTCAGAGAGCATCCTCTCTGAGTGAGCCAGAAAATCCTGACCTTGCAAACGACAGAGGAGCTGCCTGAGGATAGCAAAGCAGAGCAGAGCAGCAACTCCAGCTAAAAAATAAAATAAAATAAATCATATGAGTGTCCCCTTGGCATCACACATCCTTCTTCCGCGACTTCCCTTTATCCCATCCCTTCTCTCAGTGTCAAACCTAGAAGCAAAAGCTTCATTTAAGAGCACTAAACAGTTTGTTCATTAGCAAAAATCAAGCTACATGAAAGAGACTTCAAAGCCATGGAGACCCGCAAGGGAATGCTGTTAGTCTTTTTCCCTCTGTACTTCTAATGATACAGAAGATAGACTGATTCCTTTCTACCCCTCTCCTATGTATAGTAAATGCATTCTCAATTATTCCATCAAACAAAAACAAGTGCAACAATTAGGGGGAACAGACTGACAGAAGGAAATGTGTTTGTGGGCACAAATATCCTGAACTCTGGTACTAAAAGACTACAGCAGGCAGAGAAACCTAAGAGAGAATAAATGCTGAAAGATCGGAAAAAATATAGCTAAAAATCCACTGTCAGCTTGGGGACATTTGACAGAAGATAAAGCATAGTTCTTCCTAGTAAGAGGAAGCATCACTCACATATCCTCTGAAGTCTGTGGGATGCCTCTGGATCCCATTTGGTTAATTTGATTAATTGTGTGAACTTTACNTGACCTTGCAAACGACAGAGGAGCTGCCTGAGGATAGCAAAGCAGAGCAGAGCAGCAACTCCAGCTAAAAAATAAAATAAAATAAATCATATGAGTGTCCCCTTGGCATCACACATCCTTCTTCCGCGACTTCCCTTTATCCCATCCCTTCTCTCAGTGTCAAACCTAGAAGCAAAAGCTTCATTTAAGAGCACTAAACAAACAGTTTGTTCATTAGCAAAAATCAAGCTACATGAAAGAGACTTCAAAGCCATGGAGACCCGCAAGGGAATGCTGTTAGTCTTTTTCCCTCTGTACTTCTAATGATACAGAAGATAGACTGATTCCTTTCTACCCCTCTCCTATGTATAGTAAATGCATTCTCAATTATTCCATCAAACAAAAACAAGTGCAACAATTAGGGGGAACAGACTGACAGAAGGAAATGTGTTTGTGGGCACAAATATCCTGAACTCTGGTACTAAAAGACTACAGCAGGCAGAGAAACCTAAGAGAGAATAAATGCTGAAAGATCGGAAAAAATATAGCTAAAAATCCACTGTCAGCTTGGGGACATTTGACAGAAGATAAAGCATAGTTCTTCCTAGTAAGAGGAAGCATCACTCACATATCCTCTGAAGTCTGTGGGATGCCTCTGGATCCCATTTGGTTAATTTGATTAATTGTGTGAACTTTACCCAGGAAAGATTTATAGTGTTACACAACCTGGTTTTACGGCATGCCTCTCTGCTGCAATCTGACTGTCTGCAGTTTTCTGGGAAAACACATGTACCTGAGCACCCATCAAGAAGGTAGAAGGTGAGGAATTGTTCCTGTTGGAAACTGACTGAAAACACAACCAAAGTGCAAATGTGAAATATCAGAGAGGGGTCACTGCTCTTTTCATTCTCAAGAAGTAGAGAATGCCTTTTAGCACACAAGGAATTTGGGTCTTCAAGTTTGGTCTGAGTGCCAAGCTGAGCAGATAATTTGTTTTTTGTTTTGTTTTGTTTTTTTTTTCTTTGTCACTGTAGTACAGATGCCTTATATGTTCTCTGTAAAAGTCCATCATTAAAAAATAAAATGGGCAAAATTTCTGTGCATGTTTTCTCCTGTTATTCTTGTGAGAACATTTTGTGTTTTATTTTTTCGTTTGGTTGTTTTTTGTTTATTTAAAGGATCTAGCAATACCCTACTTTGTTCTTTTCAACTTTCCTGATCAGGAAAAGTTTTCCTTTTTGCAAGTTTGCCTCCAGTTAACCTATGTTTCATAAGGTTCCCCCTGTTTGAATTTCTATGCCCAGCTTTCTAGACTTTTTATTGCTTTTCTACTTATCTGATACAACACTTTCCACATTAGCAGCATCAGTGAACTAATGGGATGTTTGTTATTTCCCAGATCATTAGTCAAGGCCTAGAACAGAACAAGTCCTCTGGCAATACCCATCCCTGCCCAGGACTCCATTCCTCAGTATCATCCCTACCATTTCCCATTTTCCTAACTGTGCATCCTCCTGCTCACTCACAGACCATGTGATAGCAACTCCATGCATAACGAAGTAAATGCATTTGTCATCACTGTTGCTGTGTGAAAAATGCTTTAGCAAAACTCCAAGTGTGTGACACTTTCTGCATTTCTTTCAATCAATTATCACCATATTATCCTTATACGCATATACCATGGTTAAAGTTGTTACAGTAATTGAGAGAAAATGTAGCAACTTTATTCAGCAAGCAACAAAATGGGGGAAACTCAGTCTGTTGCTCATCATCTCCTGCCACACTCTCACCCACAATTCCCGAAGGTGACTTCATGTTCTCAGACTCATTCTGTGCCTTTCCTCGTGTCACACAGTGGTGCACCAGGTGGGCAGAACGCAACACAGACCCACAGAGCTACGGTCTGGTCAGCTAGTAGGCCCGTGCTAAGCAGCCAGCTGGTTCCTACCAAACAAGGACAGGAATAGCCGTGCTCTTCTCACAGCAGAAGCACTAACGGATGTCTACAGCTCCCAAGAAAATCACAGGGACTTGGTAGTTTTGTTTTTTATTTTGTTTCACTGGTATAAATTGACCTGTGGGTTCTAAAGTTATCAGAAGGTTATACCTAACCAATAACACAACTCCCCAAACCATGTTTCTGAGGGAACTAGGCTAAAAACATATTTTTGCTGGTCTGCATGTGTGTGCACTTGCAGCAACAGCCACTTGGGACCCAGTACTGCTGGCAGATGCACCTGCTCACATCCCAAAGGCTCAGCAGTCCCTGCAGTCAAGCTCTGCAAGGTCAGGGTTAAGCATCTGAAGTGAGGCTGAACTGATTTTACTCTACTGCACTGAATGAGCGATATATTTTAAAAGATAAGCATGTGTAGAAAAGTCTAAATGACACAAGTTGGCTACTGCTTGGGTGGGAGAGTACCAAAACATATTTAGGTGAGCTTTCCGGTCTAATGTTCACTGGCAAGCCCAAAAGCCACAAGCTGAGCTTCCACAAAAGCAGTGAGGTAGAACTTGGTCATGGTAACAGGAGAAACAAAGAGAAAAAGACTTACACAGGGCTTACTTTTCTCTGCCACATACTTTCAGTGAGACCACAGGCAGGTACCTTAGCCTACATACCCTGTGCTGTCACTTTCCCATCAGTCAAACAAGAGAGAGAAATAGTTTGTTTCAAGAGGGCATCAAGGTGCTCAAATGCATTGGTGCTTTTAGGCTACTTACAAAATAAGTAAATTTTTTGAAGATGAAAATTTGAGCCATCAACTTTCAACAGCACAGTGCACAGACAACAGTTGCACAAAGCGAGCTTTTCAAGTTTGCTGTGCCAGCTCAGAACTCAAGATGTTTCCTCTGGACAAATGGGTCATGCTGACTTGCCTTCCCTAGATGATTCAGAAGCTCTGACTGATGTACAATACCAAACTGTTATTCTTCTGCAGTTGGATTCTTCTTCCACCCACCTCTTCAGAAAGGAGTCATTTGCTCCTACATGTCACTACTAGCTCAGGCATCTCATTGCAATGCCCCTGCCTACCATGGCCCCCGGATGAGGCCCTTGTGTTTGACCTTCACAGCAATGAGGCAAAGAGTGCAGTATGACCAACATGCAGCACATCGTTCATGAGCACAGCAGTGATGAGGTTACCCAGGTTGCCAGCCAGTCACATGACTACAGCATCCTAAAGAGCTTCTAAATTGAATCAAAGGTAATAGTATTTTGGTGACTCAAGGGAGAAAAACCTTTCGTTTCAGAACAAATTTCTTTCTGCGTGAAATTAAGAAATTCTGATTTCAGTTTCACCTCTTCTACTGCTGCTGAAATGAAGTTGCTAAAAGCACAGATGATGTGCAGTGATGTCCTCTTTGGGGCAGACAAAACTTCTGAACAAACAGATAGAGGGGCAGGGCACAGCTCACTCCTTGAGCACTTAACAGAGTATTTTCCTTTGTCCATTTTCTCTTACCTCAAATAATATCTGTTTTGGTCAGAGAGATCTTACTGCAAAGATGCATTTCCTTGCTGTAGGCCAAACAGACCCTTCAAGAGACCACAAGACTACGTGTTTTTGTGCTGTTATTATGCATGGGTGTTTATGGGTAGCATGCAAATCATGTGGCCACATATGAATGTGTGAGAGGATGGAAATCTGACACCCTCAACTTAAAAACAGTGAAGTTATGGTCTGGGTCCATACTCCATACCTATACCACAAATAATACACTAAGAATAGTTGGGAGGGGTAGCTCCTTTAATTTCCTGGGATACCTCTTCAGAGCAGAGCTAGGCTACCAAAAAGATTTCGCTTGTAAGTTTCCTAGAAGATTCTGTATGTGCATATGCATGCACACACAGAACAGTTATTTCTGAAACTGTTAAAGCAGGACTGGTGTATTACACACACCTGCTGCATCCTGCAGTTTGCTACAGACAAAGTTTTATTGTAAGAGGCAATGAGGGGTTTTTGAGAGACGTGGCCATATAGACAAAGAGATGAGCCACCCCAGAAAAAGCACTGGGAAGTAGATACCTTCCTGAACAGCCCAGAAATCAGATATTGTCAGGCTTGGTTCAGTAAGCAGTCATGTAGCAGTAAATGACAGAGGTACAAACTGGAAAATAGTCCTTGCAATCTCACTTTGGCCTGCCATGAAAAGGGAAAAAGGAGTCAGAAATACATCAGAATAAAAACCCATTAAAAACCTCCTCAGGCAAGGAACATGGCAAGGACTAAAAGCTTTGATGGCATTTAGGCTTCCAGCAACACAAATCTTGTCTAAAATAAAGTAGTCTCTAGACCAGATAGTCAGATAAGACAGTGACAGATCAGTAGCTATAAGTTCATGATCTTTCTGATGAGACATAAAACAGGGGTCTTGACCTTGTGCAATCATTAAAGATCTCATAACGCTTTTTTGCAAAAAGAGGGCTGTTAATCCCACTGGTCTGGAAACAATCCAATTTAGATAACTACCTCAATCAATCTTACAGATTCATCTAAATACAGTACCCCACTCTCCAGGCTAAAATACCGTGCAGTATTTCTGTGTGCTGTAATACATGACTGAGTCCTCCCTATCTCAGCATTACATGAAGCAATCCATGTGTACACGCTCCCCACTGTCCCTACAATGAGGTCATGAACGTTAATGTTTCTAAGGAACTTGGGGCACAAAGCACAACAGGTGAGAGATTTATTATGAACTTCAGCATGATTCTATTTTCATGAAATCCATGCTACATCAGAGTAGTCAGAAAATAAAGATTCCCAAATTTAAATGCTAACAGATAAATTACAAACGTAGTAGTGTAGAACATCTATGCCCTTGCCATTGAATAAATGCATACAAATCATTTAAGGAGACAGGGACAAGACCAGGATAGTTTGATATTGCTTGAGGTAACAAAGCTAAATGGAGGCTGTCAGCAGGTGGTCATGACAAGTAAATTTTCAATCATCAGAATAAGATTTTTTGATATAAATTAAAGGAAACACACAAGGTTCATCCCAAACACACCGGCTAACATGCAGGAAGCCTCAGAAGCATACATTAATTTCAAAACTTCTTTACAAATAGCACTGCTGGGGGCCCCAAAACTTCCTGAAGTTCATCAAATATGGAAATACATAGGAGTTGATGGAAGAGAAAGAAAAGCAAATAACAGAAGCTTCGGCTGGGTTGTTTAGTGAATGGTTAGTCTCCCAGCATAGTGGACAGACCACCTACCAGAGACATACAGCAGCAATTAAATCCTGAAGGCACACACAGCTTGATCTGCAGAAGACATGAAATACAGATGTAGCAAAACGGCAAGGGATATTACTTTAATAAAAGTGTAAGAGGACAATCACATCTGTCACCAGAAGAATTAAGCTTTGAAACAGTCAATGTCTTCACATGAGCAAGCCTGTACACAGAAAAAGGAATGCCTGGGCCAGTGTGCCTCTGGGTACTAACAGCAAAGGCTGCCTTTGAATTGAGCTCTCCATCCAGAACTGTCTGCCAAGGGAAATATGCTATCATTTTGCAGTTAGATAAAGAGGAAAGCTTGTTATCAAAGAAGTGCTCAATTATGGTTACTTAGAGCACTTACCACCCATGATCCCTGGGCATTACCAGACCAAAGCAGTTTCCAATTGTGAAATTTGCTTCTTCGTTGAACACGGGATAAGAGCACATGACTTGCTTCTTTATGCATGCAACTTTCCATTAAGTCTTTGCCCTCTGCTGCCAGGAGGTCACCCCTCCAGCCCCTCACAGGGCCCCCATCACACTCACTCATTCCTGTTCCTCTTACATCAGTAGCAAAGCTGATGAGTCAGAAAGGTACCAGTGATGTTTAGCTTACCGTGTGCAGTAAGGAGAGTGGGAATATTTTCTAGTTAGTGATTTAGTACTATTTGCTGCAGTAGTATGTGGTTGCCTAAAAAACAAAGACTGAACTAAACCAGTAACTACATTTATCATACTCTAAGAACCTTGTGCTAAATCATTCTTCATAAACATTCAGTAAGGATGAACCATAAAGTAAGGACTTGATTTTAGGTACAGTTTGACACCAACACATTTAAGTTCAATGTAGCACGAGAACAAGGTGGAAACAGCAAACTGGGGAAACCTTTTACACCAGAACAACTGCCAGCCCCATAGTAGGGGGCGCTCTGACCGGGATCTCCTACGTCGAGCAAGATTACCCTAACCTCATCAATTGGTCTTTCTAGGGTGCATCATATTTTCCCTTTAATTTGGACCAGAAACTGCATGTTCCTGGCATGGGTTTAATATGGCTATAAAATTGCTTTTTCTGTTTAAACAGAGGCCAAGAGCTCCATGATAGCTACAGGCTTACTTCTTTCTTCCAACTGCAGTGAACTATAAGAAGGACCAAAATAAATATTTACAGAAAGCAAAGACTGCTGGTTCAAAGAAAAAAGGTAGGTTACAATATTAAGAATTGTTTCCTAACCACTAGAGCTGCTTGGTAGCAGAAGAGACTGGTGGGCAGGCAGATGGTTTGCTGTCCCTAGGATAATACTGACAATTGCACACTAGCTGTAGAGGAGCCCTGAACCCACTAACTTTTCCAACAGTACAATGCTGGGTTGTTATGGCACCAGTGTATGCTGACAATAAAACCACTTGATTCATGAAGAGTAGGAGTAGCTATCTATAAGTGCTGCTGAATAAGGATATCCAGGTTCTGCACCCTACTTTTAGCTTGCTAATTGTCCTTTAAATAAATAAGAATCCACCACTGAAATCTGAGCTTCAAAGATTACTATAAAAAGTAAAATTTGCTGATGAGAGCTCAGGGCAAAAAAGAATGGTCAGCAAACCCACACTTTCCTCCATAAATAACATGTAACGATACCAAGAAAAGAAAAAAAAAGATAGGAACACACTAAAAAGTTTACTTAACAACTCCACTCCTCCCACCTCCTTTGTCAGTGGACAGACAGCGGGAAAGCAGTGGCAGCTTCTGCCCAAATAACTTCATCAATCCAAACCTGATCAATCTTAGAGGAGACAGAACCAAGAGGAACAAAAATGAGCTGCCATCTGTGGCTTACAGCACAACTAAAATTTTGTGAGCAAGCTGACACGCATGTCAGACAAGAGATGCATGACACTTTAACAGAGAAACTTCTGTATCACTCTATATTTATTTTTTATAATCTATACCAACGAAATATTGATGCCAGGAGCTGCAAGCTGATTTTCTGTGAAGAATGCTAACAACCATCTCAACAGTTGCTGCACCACGCATTAGCATGGCTGTCATAGCATCTTCACAGTGTGACAAAGATTAGCCCTGCCTGAAACTACAGTTCAATACCAGCAACACACACCTGGAGGTAATTCAGTGCTCTTCAAGCACCTGCTCATTGCAGGGGAGTTGGACTAGATGAATTTTAAAGGTCCCTTCCAATGCTAAGGATTCTATGATTCCATGCCCTGGTGCTCCAAAGAGAACAAACACCATGCTGAACACACAGTGAGGGAAGCTGCTAACAAAAGCCTACACACTCTGAAAAAAGTTTTAAACACTGTTCTGGAGATATGCTCATTGATTTTGTGAAGTAAAAGCTTACTGTGGTGAAAGCAACAATAGAAAAGTCACTTAATACCCAAACACCAGTTTTCCCTTCAACAGACAAACCCAATAGGTTAATTACTAAAACATCATCACAACTCTGACAAAACAGACCCAAATGGTGCAGTGCTTACACCACTTACACAGTAGTCAATCCAAATCTCAAGGTTACAGCCCTTTTTGTCATAAGGCTTCCAAGTGGGCACATCATGAGCACTATTCATTAGCATTTGCCCAGACCATCAGATGAGAAGCCATTGAGTTTCCACCTGGAACTCAGTAGCAGTAGCTCTGTTCTGCAGTTAAACCATTGTGCTACTGAGTGCCTCTGCAGACAGCCAAAAGGGTGAGAAAAGATGAGAAGAGTTACAAGTAATAAGGGTGAAGAAAATTAAAAACAGAAAGATAAAGATCAGGAGGGAAAGAAAGCCTGGTAAAAGACAGCTGGAAGATGCAAGAGACAAGTGCAGAAAGAAAGGGACACAGAGGAAAGGAGGGAAACCACAACATCAGCTAAATGCAAGAAGCCCAGCAACAGTGCAACCAAAAGCAGATCCACACTCCACATTCTGCTGCCTCGCTGGGTCCCCTAACTGCTAGGACCACACTTCTCCTGCCAGGGGGTCCCAGGGCACTAGAGCCCCTCTGTGCACCCAGGGCCCTGTAAACCACCCCAACATGAGGCCCGGCTGAGGGCAGAGAGAGAAGAGAGGGGCTCTGGCAACATCCTGCATAGCCCAGAAACACAACCACCACCTCAGCAGCACTAAATCCTCTACAAGCCCAACGAAAAGGCACAGGTGCCCTCCTCCATGCCAGCCATGCATGCAGCAGCCCCGACCCCGCCCCATGAAACACGCAGTTCAACGCTACTAACCTGGTTCACGGCGTCCACATTCCACCAGCCACTCCACGCACCAAAAGGGAGATAAGGAGGAAGGAAATGCAGTGCTTTCCTTCTGCTTCTGAGCCCTCCACAGCTCACTGAGGGCTCAGATGCCCCTGGTTACCTGCCCAGCCGCAGCTGCTTCCCCTCAGCGTGGGGGCCGCCCTCAGGGCAGCTGGTGCCACTCAGGGCGTTCTGGAAAGTTCCACACAGCCCTCTCAGCTCTGTGCTGCTTGCTCCACTGGAGCTGCACGTGGGTGTGGGGGGTCAGCAGGGCTCACAGGTGGGCTGCAGAGCCAGATGGTGGCCACTATCTGCTGATTGCACCTCAACAGAAAGCAAAGAACTTGATGTGAAGGACGAGCAGGTGTTGCTCGGTTTAAATCAACCCTACTCTATCTTTACTCTCAGAGCCAGAGAGCACCAAGGGGATGTCTTTGCAGGGGGTCCTCTGGTCAAGAGATATATATATATATTCTTAAGTTTTTGAAAACTAGGGTTAAAGGCCAGTAAATTACCATAAACTTATTTACACAAGGGATATCAGAGGTAGCCACCTCTGTGAACTGAGGGAATATATCAAATTTCAAAAATAGGAAGAAAACCTATTTTGCCCCCCAGATTCAGTTGAGTTGGAGGTACAAGCTCGTGGCAAAGAACTGTAAGAACACTGTAGAACTACAAAAGAGCAAAAGCTGCCTTTTCTGCTCTGCTGTGCCCAATGCTGTAAGAGAGATGTCTGTCTGACCCACAGTGCATTTGTACAGCCAAACCTTACAGCCTGTTCCACCTGCAAAAGGCGTTCAGGATTTGCCTGATAATAAGTAGCAAGACAGAAAGCATTAGTAAATAAATGGATTGTTACACTGAACAGCCAACTGGAAGTGGTAAAAAAATACAGTGGAATGCACCTATGTTAAGCATATAGGACTTCATGGGTATATTACTGTTTTAAATATCCCAAGCACTGCCTTTCAGGCTGGGGTTTTGGATTCCTCCTTGCCTAACTCTCACTCCTACAAGACTGTCCTACCCCTACATGGACCACTGCTGCTGAGCTGCCTGTTTCTCTGGGAGCTGCCCCTGCTCAGCAGAAGCAGGCCATGCCACTAAACCCAGACTCCAATCCAGGGAATTCAAACCACCTACATTGTAGAAAGGTCACACAAATCAACTCTGTTTCTTCCAGAGATAATTCTTAGCAATACATCGCATGAAAGTTTACTGAATTCTCCACATTTTCATATTTTTCATATTCAAAAACGCAGAAAGTTCAAACTGAGTTTAAGGGCTTTTTTTTTCCAGTCCCAATTCTGTGGCAAGTGTGAAAGTTTGTATTTAAACTAGAGAAAGCAATGCCCTCTAGTGTTCTGTGGAGAAATCTGGAAGAAGGCTTCCAAAAGCCTTCTACGTTTATAGCTTGGGGCTGCTGTACAGTCTTACTCATTGCCAAAGTTTTGAAAGCTTATGGCTAACATGCAACATGCTTAAAATGCTCTGCAAATAAGTGTGACAGAACTGTTTGGGATCCCTTCCTCCCTTCCATTTCTTTCAGAATCCTGTCAGAAGATGGAAGTATTTTGTGGGTGTACACTGATGGCTTGAGGAGCATCTGGGAATGAGAGGACTTTTCAATACCTGACCCCTTCCTCTGCAGAGTTCACAAAATAGATGTATTACACCTCCTCGCATTATCTCCAAATACTGTCTGTGAACAGTTGTTGGGTTTTTTTTTACTGCTTTTCTGTTGACACTCAAATCACTAACTTGCACCATGTACACACACACATTTGGCACTTACTGACTCACCACACCTCACAGCATGTGGTACTCCCAATATATTGATAAAATGGAAACACAGCTATGAAAATGAGGAGGTTTAAACAAAGAGGAGAGCATTCTCACTGTTTCACAAAAACTACAGAGCTATCAAAATGTTTATTTACATCCCACATACATTGCAAAACTCAACTTGGCATCACACAAAGGACTGGAAGAGGTTTTTAAAACTGGAGATCAGAAGAACAAAAGATGAAATCCTTGCTGATGGCAGTTCTTAAATTTTACTGTGCATTACTCTCCAAAGACAGTTGCTGGGACTTTAACCATCTAAAATAAAAACTTGCATGCATTCAATTGAACTTCTAATCACATCAAATATTCTTAAAATAATTTAACTATAAAAGTCACTGTTGACCACTTGGTGCTTTTATTAAATCACATGCTATTGACCTCAGAAGACCAAAAACTGCAATAGAAAAAATAACAGTAATGAAAAAAAGAATTCAAATGACACACTAATTCCACCCATGTCCTGTCTGAAATAAGGGCACAAAAAAGGTGAAACTTACCTTCCAACCTAAGGGGGTACTGATAGAATTAGAAAATTGTCTGATAAGCAGAGAGAACCTTAGGCCTTCAGGCCAGGCATCACCATGCACCTCTCAGAGGAATTTATTGATAATAACAATAGAAACAAAATAAGTTTTGTTCATAAAAGTTCTCCAAACAAAAGCCTGTCAAGGCTGACTGTAGTTCTACAAGAACGACTGGATATAAATGGAACATCCACCTCACTGAGATTACATCCAAAGAGTGAATTCTGAGTTTTCACCTGGCACATGTGATGAGCCTTTTAGGGCATTACATTTGTAGCCCTCATGTTTGAGGCTGCAATACAATGTTGCGATGTAGAATCCAGGACACAAAAAAATCAAGACAAAGATCTGGCAAAGACAGACATCACCATAAGAATTCACAATCTCCAGCCAGAATGAATGAAATGTTTTTGGTTTTTTTTTCAGTTCTTTTTGTTTACTCATCAGTTCTGCACCTATTAGACACATTCTCACCTCCTCCAGGATGAAGCAGAACAATCTAAATCATGGAAAATGCTCTAGCATTCATAATAAGGAGACCACATACACATATCACCATGTCTTGAGGAGATCTGTGCTGTGCAGTAGGGCTGAGAGCACTCAAACATCAGTGCTTCACTTCGCAGAGATACCAAGAGTGTCAAAGAAAGACACTAACAATCTGAAATGTGCATAGTTTCATCAGTGAAGCAAAATTTTCTTCTCTTCTTCCCCTTAGCCATCCTCTTATGCAAATGTTTGGCTATGAGACTAGCACTGGTGCATTCTCCTTATTTTCTTTCTGCATCACCGTCTGCAGGTACTTGAGTCGTATGGGAGGGAGTTGTTCATAAAGCTCAAAGCCCAAAGGGCTCTCTGCATTCAGCAGTCTGTAGTAGAGAAGATGCTTTTTCAAGGTCTGAAGAGAGAAACAGCAGTCATTAGGCATGACTTAAAAGCACAAATCTAATCTTTTCTCCTACGTCTCACACAACACAGTAAACCTGACAGACAACTCTACCATATCCAACATATTTAACTGCAACACCTTCAACAGAAGAGCAACAAAAAGTCAGTTTCTTCCAAGAAAGTCTTTTGATTTACTTGAGTTTTCCTCTCCTGAACTGTCATCTTAACAATCCCTTGCAGGAAGCCCAAATGGGGTTCTGAGTGGGAACTTATAACAGTAGACTGAATGCTGGACACTAAACTTAAAGGGCAAAAATACACAGCTCTGTTACATGAATGATAAACTCTGACAAGACCTGGTACGATAAGGTAGGATGGAAAGGTTCTTTAGCGGGGGAAGCATCCAGCTAAATGTTATGGGAGTCTGTGCCAGATGCCTGTTCATAGCTGTGCTAGAACCAGCCCTCTAGGACCTGTTATTATGCTGGAAGAACACTTCTCAGGCAAGAAGCACAGAAATAGAGTACAAGAGATACACAGAATCATTCATCAGTGTTCCAGTGGGTTCACAGTGCTGAGTTTAATTGTAACAAGAACTAGGTAACACTAATGGTAGCTATTGCACGTTAAAATCCTGTTGCTGAACTCCTCATTCTCCAGTCAACAATGCAGATAAACAAAAATTTCAAAAGTCAAAATGCAAATCTGTATACAAAGTACCTGAAACATGCCTGAAAAACTCAAACCTCAGTGGTGCCATTGATCCTCACACATCTTACCTCATCGACCAAGAGCCAAGTCTTTCGCAGCATGCTTTTCCGAGCAGCATCAGTCTCCTAAGAACAAAGCATATACTTCAATTTATATGGAACAACGTCATCACTGCCCACAGGCCACACAGCACTCTAGAACAATGCTATACTTATTAAGTTGGTCCAAAGAGCAGTTTGTTCTATCAAAAAAGCCTTGAGATGGCAACCACTTGGGTCTTCCCTCTCCTCCCCTGACCTAATGATCAGGTAAAATTGCAGATCGCAGGAAGAAAGAGTTAGTACAAGGAACCAGTGCTGCAGATCCTGAGGCCACAGTTGGGCTCCTGCTTGCTTAAAGGGAAAAAGCACTCCACACCTTTAGATTGGCCCCGGCAGAGGCTAAATCTATTACAAACTCTCTCTGCTTGGCCAGCTCCTTCATTACTCATGCTTCCTTCTTTCCTTTTTTATAGTTGTCCACAGTTGCTAACTTAGATGCTGTTTCTGTAGGATTGGCTACAATCAGTGCAAGCTTCTTAGGGTAGAATGAACAACAGTGGCTGTCTACTGTCCCCTGCGTGGATTCCAACCTTCAGATCACAGACAGTCCTCTACACATACTTAGAATCTTTGTTTTCAAGTCCAAGCTGTGTGATTCATCAACAAACCACAATGGAAGCTGGGGAATACCAGGTGCAAAACCCAAAGCTCCCAGTGCTGAAGCACTAACTTACCTGAGTTGTACTGTCTTGTGAGAAAATAAAGCTGTTCACATGGGCCACAGCCACCACATAAAGAACAGGGCACCAAGTGCTGCGCAGTGCACCTGTGACCAGTGTTCGGAAGTAATGTCGCAGGAGGTGCAGGTTATCCTCAGGAGGGGACGTGTATCGCTCGAGAGGCACAGGAAACTGCAAGAAATCCACCCAAAAGACAACATAACCTTTTGTGTCAGAATCTAAGTGGTAAGGACTTCCCAGCTGTTAAGGTATGTGCTGCCATATAACACAGTACATTTCAGTAGCACAATCCCCTTTTGGAGGACCATTACTGCCTGTGCTGACTGATGTGACATGCCTTTGACAAAGTGTCCTCAAGAGCCCTTCAGCGTTATGGGTAAGTGTTTTACCAGACAAGTGATGGTATTTGCTTTTTGGCACAGGTAGGAAAAGGTGTTTCACAGTGAGAAGACAAAGTGCTTTCAGCAGCACTATATCTTCAGCTAATGTATCAGAGAGACTTACAACAGCCTATGCATTTAGCAAGAGAAGGAAAGCAGATATACAAGCCGGAGTTATTGGAAGCTTAATTTAACAGCAGCAGTATTTTCTGACTTCACTGTCTACCTTTGAAAAAATAGGTTAGAAAAGCTTTTAACAACAACTTTGTTTTGTTCACTTCTTCATTCTCCAGAAGTCCAAATTTTCTTCTGCTCTATTTTCACAAGTTCTCTAGGTCTAATATTACATATTTCACTTTGAAGCATCCTCATTTCAAATCAACCTAGATCACCACTAAGGTAAGTTAAGCATATCTTATGATAAAACAAAGGGAAAAAAAACAACTTCTCTCTAAAGTGATTTTGCTCAAAAGCTGATCTGGCCATAATACAGAAAAACTGTCTGCAGTGCGACTACAACCAGAACAAAAGCATTGCAATTACATGAGCAAGTACACTGCTCATTCACAGTTTGAATTTCTTTTTCCAAAAGTTGTGGTGGACGGTGTCCACTGAAGACTGAACAATCTCCCAGCTTGCACCTTCCACATTATACATATTTATCAGCTCTCAAAACTAAGTTTAACAGTTTTCTGGAAAGGATTCTGTAACAAGGACAATCCACAGAGGCTGGACACTGTTCTCTAGACTTAAAATCAATCATACTGTTTCCCTCTTGAAGTCCCTGCTTCCCATTAAAAAAAAAGCCAACAGTATACACTGCTGTAATATTTCTCAATCAAAAAAAAAAAAACCAAAAAAACGACATTGCTCTTCATTTGTGCTTCATTTTACATTCCAAGCACTGGATTTTCTTCAAGAAAAATGAGAACTTGTAAGTGAAGGTAGAATGACTATTCAACTGGACACTGAGGAATAAAGTAGCAGTAATGCCGGAAGGGTGACCAAAACAGGGTTGGAGAAACACAGGCAAAAGCCCAGGATCTCAGAAACGTGCAGGCAACGACCATAAAGTGTGATTACCTGCTGGAGTGGCACTCCCAGTGCCCGCAGGATACTTGTGTGCTCCCCAAAAACAGAGAGACGCAGATGAACACTGAAACGCTTCTGCAGAGGTAGAAGAACAAAGACTCCAAAGAGCGGATCTCCAAAGGAGACACCTTCAAACTGCTCCAGCAGACTTATATAGAGGTCATGGAAGGACGCCAAACCAGGGAGTGGAGCATCCAAGTTCAGGGAGTCCAGAGCCTTGGGCTGGCAATACATAGAAAGAAGTGCAGCTGTGTAACAGTGGATTGGTGCTTCTAGAAAGAGGTCACCACCTGTGAGGAAGACACACATAAGTCGTGCAAGTTTGGCAGCAGTAGGGATGCTCTGAAGGGTTTTAGGACGCCAAGTTTCCAGCAACAAGACCCACTGAAGGTTCCAGGTCACAGTGTTGACTAGATCAAGCGGGAGAGAGTTCAGCACAGCCCCACGTGTCTCTGCATTAGTCACTTTGTTGTAGAGGCTGATAAGTGGAAAGAACGGCCAGTCTGAAGGCAGGATGGGCCCTCTGACTTCAGGAAGCAGCATCGATTGGATGAGGTAATTCCGTCCTTGGTAGGATGCCTGGGAATGAACAAGGGCAGGTTGCAAGTGTACAAAATGAGAGAGGTAGCAGGAGCGGATGGCAGGCAGATTCTGGTACGATTCTCTCAGCAGGGCACCACGAGTAGGCATTGAAGATGCTGACACAGAGCCTGTCTGTGACAGTTTGGCACTGGCACTCAGATGCAAGATATCAGAAAAGTCAGCTGCTTCTGGCCCTCCAGTTTTCCCTTCGCTGTAAGATAAAAGCAAACATCAGTCAAGAAAATCCCAAACGCGCACACACACCCCCAAACAGACAACAAGAAGCAAAACACAAAACAAAAAACAAAACAAAACACAAACTCAGATCAGACGTTTATCACTGTTTCAGATTACTTGTGAAATCTTGCAAAATGGCACACAGCAAGTATTAGCAAGGGGAAACTCTCCTTTTTAAAGGAAAATTTGCTGGAGACATATGGCAATTCTTTGCAGCACACCGGTCTAAATTCCTGCAGGGCTGCACGATGGCAAGTTCTAAAGTGATTGTGAGGAACAAAATAAACTGCTACCACCTTTGGCCAAGTGTAAGAAGCAACATATTTTGGATGCTCCAGATTATTTCTAGAACAAGGTAGGAAACATCATAATCTAATCAGCAAAAACTGCGTAAGAACTTGTACAATAAAGGTTAAAGGAAGGTTTACTAAGCTTTTCAGAATAGTCAGGCTCCCATGTGTTTCTTAGCCTCACTACCATCAGTGCAGCAGATGCTGAATCTTAGGGAAAATCAGTTCTATCAGGAATCACTGGACTCCTGCCACTGAGGGGGATCAAAAGAAGCTGGTCATACTTCTTGACGTGGATACAACAGAGACAAATTTGCAATCACATTTCCAGTCTGACTAGAAGGCTCTATGACTTGAGAATATGCCAGTGAGCATCTAAAATTAGAATACAAGCTCTAGAGAAGGTCAAAAAATACGATGAAGTTACATTACCAACATCTGCTTTTTCATCATTTTTAAGTGTTCCCACGTACCAGACTAAGGAAAAAAAAAGAAAAAAAGCAAAGCTTACGGAAGAAACTCTGGATTAAAGGCAAGATCCAGCAGGATCTCATAAGCCAGATGCTCGCTCCCTGGCAACAGACGGCTCAGCAATGCCATGGCAACGCAGTGATGGAGTGAGGCATGACGGTTGTAATCCGGACAAGTGCCTGCCTGCACAGGAAAGAAACAACAGACAAAACCACTGCACTGTTTGTCAACAAGGCCACAAGCAAGGACTGTGGGGGGGGAGGCAGCTGAGGTAGAGATCTCACTGAAAAATGAAAGGCTGAGGAAGACTGCAAGAACTGCCAGCATTCATATGGACATCTTTCTGCTTCCCTTGATTGCCCTAGACAGCAAGACGGTTTTCAGGAGTGCTGCTAGAAAAGTTGTTCTCACTCTAGCTCAAAGTCAGGCAAAAATATAATTTTACCGTATGAAGGATTTTGGATCTAAATCACAACATCAGTAACTGTAAAGATACTACTTGCTAACGGGGCAGAATAGTCAAGATAGCAGAAGACCAAACCTAGGTCAGCTATGTGGAAAAATACAGATGCAAAGACCAGCTGCCAGAATTAGAGAAACTAAAGTGAAGTCAACTCCTGAGGTGAAAGAAATGAAAGAACCAACAACGATACCATTTTCCTAGCCAATACTAATGCGAAGTACTGCAGATGATACTCATGGCGCAGCATCCACGCAGACGCAGGGGTTACAGAGGGGGGTGCAGTCTGCCAGCTTTGATGCAGATAATCCTTCAGCCCTTCAAAGCTCAGCACAGAACTGTACTATAAAGGAAACAGAAATGGAGACAAATACTACCAACACAGTCCGTGCTTGGAGGAAAGTAAAACAGTCTTCTTCAAAGTTTACCATCCCCTGTTTTTCCCTTAAGAATTCCTGTTGGTTGCTGCAAGAGATTTTCAGAAATGGTCTGATAAATATCTGTCCTTCTGCCTAAGTGTTCACACCTGTGTTCATCACCAGAAGAAGGAAGAAACCTTTCCAGCCACTGTAGCACTCATTCTTTTGTTTAATTTGATGTCATTTTTCTTTGTTACATATGCTTCATATATATATGCTTCCCTTGTCTGACAATATATATTTTGTTGAGCCGAACAGTTGCTTAACTGTTCTCAATATGCTCTAACTCCATTCTTTAAGCCTCATCATCATTTGACACCTGCTCTGCTCTATAATCCCAGCTTCCCAGCATCAACTGGATATGGTAATTCAAAGACTCACCTGTTCTGAAAACGTGGGTTATTTCTCTCTAAAGTACTTTGATATTTTTAAATTAAAAACACACAATAGTTTTATTTTAATAGTCCTGCTAACATCACTCTTAAGCCTGGGAAGACACAGATACTAACCTCCCTTCCAAGAATACTACCATTCTCACAGAACTCACAGTGAAAAAGTATATTCTTACCTTGTTGATCAGTCCTTTGTGAATACGAGTGATGCTACTGATGAGAAACAGGAGGGCAGTGAGGAAAGGGAAAGGTGACTTGGAGCCAACTAGGCTCAAAGGAGGTTTGCCTCCAGTACAACTCAAAGATACTATACTGAAGACAGACTCAGGTGCTGGGGAACAGGACAGAGGGTTGCACAGAGCAGAACATGGCCTGTGTGAACACAGTGAAAAAGATTAGGTCAAAAGCATTTATATTACTGAAAAATTCCCTGTAATAAGCAAATAAGGGAAATAAGCAAACAGTATCAACAGTTGGTCAAATAAGCACTGTCGCACAGAAGCTAATGCCAGTGGGATGCCACAAATTCCACTCTTCAGCTAAACTGTTCATCATGTGCAGAAATATTGATGCATCTCTAATGTCTAAAATTTGAAAGCGTTGAATTAAAAAAAAATACACATTTCCCCACATGCATATATAATCGAGGCTAATAAAGCTGCCCAGAAACTTTGGACATTTCAAAAATAATCAGACAGGCAAAGCCAAAAAGCCAGCTTATATTTAAAACTGCCATTGCAAAAATGCTGCTTTGTGCATCAGAAATTTTGGTGCTAGGAGCTTCAGAACTCAATTCTCAGTCGTGAAAGACTGGTGACGATTCAAATACCAATCAAAACCAAAAAATTCAAGAGTCCCTTACATGAGACATTCTCACAAGAAACTGGATGTTTCCCTTACTACGAGTTAAACTCTTTGGTTTACCACTTTCCAGAGGACTGTTTGCAGGGTGGTAGCGAGGCTCCCTCTACAGCAGAAAGAGGGAACATCTACAGCACTGAACAGAGCTCAGAGCCTTAGACCAAATTTATGTTATCCAAACTTCCAAAGGGACAGTTTGGTATCCAGCCTCTCACTCTCCTGCAGGGGTTTTCAAAGGTTTTATGGACCTCTGCAGGAACATTTTTTATGAAAGCAGTTCATACAGAGTACGTGAATGGTACATGCACTCCCACTGATGTAAGGGGGACTCAAATTGTTATTGCTTTGTTCTTGTTTTTAAACCAGGGAAATTAAAGAATAAGCAAAGCCAAGAGTGACTAAAATCTAATTGAAATTGATATAAAACACAGCTATATAGAAGGGTAGAGAGGCAGGCACTGCAGCACCATCAGTGGGCAAGGAGGAACTGGAGAACCTCTGCAGCAGATGCCTTGTGTTGTGAGGAGAGAAAGGACAAAGAAGGGGTGTAGACAGAGCCTTACTGCACTGCAATTCACCCAGCTTTCAGTATCACACATATGAGGAACATACGTAAAGGGTAAATAAATGGGAAGGGAGAAAATCATCTAAAGCGTAAGTGTGCTTTAGATTATTTTTGTATTCTAGGTCAACATTAGAGAATTTCTTGCTGTGAGTGGATTCCCAGCCCCCAGAACCACTGTGTTTTGTGCCTTCCTGACCACATAGTACAATATAGAAATGAAGCAATGAAATATTTTTACCTGAGCAAATCCCACATGCTGTGCATGGCTGGCTGGCTGAGAAGGGGCTGCAGCACCTCAGATGTCAAACGTTCCAATTCCTCTAAGCAGTCAATTGGATTGACTGATGGCTGCATAAAACATGGGAAAACAGGGGAATGCAAAAACACACACTGATTTAGTTATTTTCTCTTTTGATATCATTTTGCCACACCACATCATCTACGCATCAGTACTGCTATAGGTTAGAGTTGGCTTAACTGCCTAGAGTATGGAAGTTGAGAGCTGGTACCTCAAGGTGTCCTCATACTCAAGTATTAGAATGCATCAGAGAGAATTCTTATTTGTCTGGAAGAAAGATATGGGATCTTTGGGAGCAAAATTCCCTAAATGTAAACTTGCTTTATGTGGTTGACATTTCCACTTCCTAACATACTACCTATATGCTGATCTCCTATTTAACTTGAAGAAAACACAAAGGTTATCAGAACTACCCTGAGAAAGTAGAATAGTATCATGATGGTCTCAGGAAAAAAATAATAATATTCAACTCTATAGAGTGCAATTGACCTACCCATCAAGAAAGGCTGTGGATGAACACTGCACAGGGGAAGACCTGTGGTTTTAGAGAATGATCCAAATTCTTCTGATCCTAGTGAGCAACATTCCAGATTGAACCAACAGGCTGGTATTTTGTTGATTTATTTTTTTTACTATACTTTGCCTTTGTTAGAGAAATACTCATTGCCATATCAAAACCTGATTTTCCCCCAGGTAAAAGCTGTCTCCAGAAATCAGACAGCAAAATCTAAACGTTATCCTTAATTCTTAGTACTCTAACAAAATTATCCCGTGGAGGTCCCTGTATTCAATAGTCTAGTTATCATACAGGTTGATATTTTTTTTTCCTCTTATCCATTCAAATATGCTATATGTAATTCTGTATTTTATCTTGAAATCAGACCACCTAACCACAGGCAGATGATTACTTTTTTTTTTTTTTAAAGTGGAAATAAAAATTGCATTGCACATTTCAAGGACCTAAAATAAAATAATTTCTTTATTTTAGTCAGATGCTCTTCTAGAGCTTAAAAAGGAATACAAATCTCTTTAAATGGTCCTCCTGGTTCTCTAAAGATCAGGACCTAATGACAGTAGGTCAAAGATGCTAACTACCTTTGGAGAATTGAAGATATCTTTGAATGATACTGGTGGCTTCCACCCTAGCCAAGCCAAACTAATTCATTTGTTTTAGGCAAGTTTCAGAGTTAGAGAGCTCTGAATATATACACACACACTAAATTACCCCCACATCTTGAAGATAACTCTCCCAGGTCAGAACTTGGGAATATCGGCTGGGCAGTAAAGAGGAAATCTGCACTTATCTTTAGAATATGAATCTTTAAAGTAGCTAAAGCATAATAGACATGGCTTTTCCAACAGCATTACATTGATATGCCACCTTGAGAAAACTCAGTTAAAAAAGATGGTTACATTCTGCAACAGTAACCAGCTTACAGAATTTGACTCTCAATGTTAGCAGGGCAGTAAATAAAGTCATCTTATAGCCTCCTGTCCAAAGTTCATATGGTATGACTCTCAGTGCTTTATCATCTTATAAGGTTACTGCAATAACTGTCCACAAGTAGGATCTCTGATCACAACAAATGCAAAAATGTGCAACTTAATTTAGCCCACAATGAGGAAGGGCTGCCAAACTGAATTAGGTCATATTTACTGCATGCTGGGTATCTCTGCAGTAAATCAAATGAGTCACTGCACTACCACACTCCTTGATTGAGACTCTGAGCACAAAGAAAGAAATGAAGACAGTGCTATTTGGCACTGTCAGTGTCAAGGATCAGCATCCAGCCTAGGTAAGAGGTGTGGCAAACAAAATCTAGTTCTCGTTTACGTTCTTCAATGCCTTTCTTTCTTTTTTCAAGGTTTTCTTTGGTAATACAGAAGCTGACACTGGTGACACAAAAAAACGACCTATTTTTCTGGTCTTACCTGTTGACTGCAAGCACTGTAATAAACTCCCAGGTAGATCATGTAAGCTGTGGTCAGAGGCTGAAGAATTTGCCAAGTTTCTGTCTGAGATATCACCTGCAGGGATCTTTTTAGACTGGTCTCAAGAAAGGGCTGTAAGCCTGACACTTGATTCCATGTTACTGGAGGAGGTGGAATCTGTTCACTGTCTTCTGAGCTATTACTGAAACACAGCAGAAGAATGACACAGGACAGTGAGGATGCCTTGAAAACAATTCTCTCTAAAACACCATTTTAATAGCAAGATTTACAGTTACACGTAGTATGGAAGATGCATGACTAATGACAGCCACAAGGGGAAAAACAACTTCACACATTGCCATAGACTAGAATGAATCACTTAAGACAGAAAGGCCAAATGGGAAACTATGCGTGAGTTTCTTCATCTGCATTACTCTGTCCTTAGCTAAGCTTTGGTTCTACTGAATATGTTACTCCAGTATCCAGCTTTGAGTAAAGTAGTCCAGAGTTTCTTGTTTGTTTTTTCCCCACCAAAAAACATACCTGTGTTTTCAGCAATTTCCATTGCTTTGATACCTAATAAAACCAACAAACCCACAGCCCACTTTTCCTAATCCTGATCGACCTTGTTCTCCACAGAGTTTCTTTCCTTCAGACTTCTGAGAAGTTATTTTCTTTCTACTCAAAGGAAAAGTCAAAGGAGCTTTCCAGTTTATTCTGGCAAGAACACATTGCTAAATGCAGATTCTTATCCCTTCCCCTTATCAGACTAGTAAGCATACAGTTATCTAAGCAGCCTTCAATCTACCCCTTCAGTCCTCACGTCGAAAGCAAGACATCCCAACCATCCAGGGATTCACATGTGGGACAGCACACCATATGAAATGAAGGAATAGAGAAGGGTAAAGCCAGGTCTCCTAACTGAAGGGGAGAGGATTTAAGATAACTGCACAGATCAGGTGGCAGAGGGCCTACCTGCTCAGCTTGGTATGCAGCTCCACTGCACATCCTGCAGTCTGTGTCACATGTACCAGCAGAGTAACCACCGCTGCAGCTCGCTGGACAGATAACTCAAACATGGGGCTCTTCTCATGGTTTGTGCTGAGTAACTCAGGCAGGGACTGCAGAATCCTCACCAGCACAGGATAGAGATCCCTATGGTTTAAAATACAAAATATGAGGTTGGAAGTAGTCCAACTCACTGCACAAGCTTTAGTCAGCTAACACAAAGTTTGCCTAGGAACACATATAGTTAGGTTTTGAATACCTTCACGGATGCAGAGTCCAGTCTTCCTGAAAAACCTGTTGCAGTGTGACTATTTCCACAGCAGAAGTTTTTCTTAAGAGAAATTTCCTCTAATTTGTACCCACTACTCCTTTTACTTTCCCTACTATCACCAGAAGGACCTGGTTCTATTTTCTAAACACCTCTGCATTGTACATTGCTAAGATGAGATGAGAAACATCAACATCCACAAAGCAAAATAATCAACAGACATGGAAAAATGACAAAGAATTCTGTCATTCCCAACACAACTGAATGGAATCTACCCTGCCCTAAACATGCAAAACAACTCTTGAAAAAACACCAAATACTTATTTTCTTCTTTTTTTTCCTCTAATTCTCAAATGCTCAGAGTATACATAGTTATAACAATGCAAATTGAAGCAATCTGCTCCTGCTTCTCTTTCCTCAGCATTATTTACATCATTAAAAAACAATATACTGTGTTTTACTCCATTAACCGATACAGTATTGTGCTCAAAATGCTATTGCAAAGAGAACTTCCCTTCCAACAGTGACTACTGGCCCCTCTTCCACTCCTCTCCACGGCAACTCCACAGGTATCTCCACGTTTTCAAATTAGTGTAATTACACAAAGAAGACTCAGTGCTTGAGGAAGGTCAGACTTACTCCAGAGCAGACCTTGAAGGTCAAGTACAAGAACTTGAATTTTGTACTGAACTGAGAGTTGACGCAGAGCTTGCCTGCATTAGCATGCCTCAATTTTCATGCATGCTGGGGACTGCTGCCCTGACTACTTTCAGCACATCAGATTTAATCCTAGGTGTGCTGCACTCAGTGTGTCTTGAGGTCCCACAAGCACATGCAATTCAAAAGCCTACAAGGGGAAAAAAAAAATATGTAACCCTAAAAAGTTTAGGCTTCTCACACAGGATGGAGAAGAAATAAAAAATCATAAGTAATTAAACACATGAAATAAGGGAGAGTCAAAAAAGAAAAGAACTCAACATTAACACCTTCAGAAACTGAGTTTTACTGCAGGAGGCCAGAGGAAGGGAGGTAAGACTCCTTGAAGGGAGTAGCAACTGATTCTAGAGATCCCAAATTCACCCATCTGGAATGTGATGCCTTTGTTGCACCCTCCACCCCCACCATTCCCACTTGTTCAGCTTTGGACTGTACCGGTAGAGATCACAGGCCTGACCATAACCAGCAGCCACTGCCCACAACCGGAAGGCTTCAGTGCTCAGCCTGATGGCCTCTTCCCTTGGCAGAAGCAGATCTTGTGGATCTTCAGCTGTAAATCGAATTAGCCGGCTCTTCATTTCAAACTTGTTAAGCTGTAAAACCAATGAAAACAAGTAAACAAAGACCAAGACACAACCAAGAGACTTCACTCACAGGTATCATGACACTCGTTAGTCTGACACTCCAAAAAAAAACCTGCAGATTTTATTGCAGTTTATTCTAAACTCCCCTTGCACTGTTCTAAGTTGTCTTCATCTCGTGCAATCTCAGGGAGCATACAGCAAAGGGTCAATAAATCATTAACAGCAATTAGGATGGAGGTATCCCAGGAAGAGATACCTGGGTGTTATCTAATCCATTTCACACACAGATCAAATACATTTAAATAACAGAAGTTTGTCTGGCCCACACACACTCTTTGTTTTAGGTGCTCTACGCAGCATTTAATTGACTTTTAAACAATAATTACTCTTCTTTAACCAGTCATAACTAGAACTCCAGCAGCCAAGATTACACTGAGATCTATCTTATCCAAAACATGGTATGCAAAAATCACTGAAAGGATTCTTACATTCCTCTTAAGTTTACATTAGATGGCTTTCAGAGGTCATACAACCTGAATCTTTCTATAATTCTGTTTGTTTTATAAAAAGGATACCTCCTGGCTATTATTTTTAAAAACTTATAGAATTTTAGTGCCTTGAAAATGTTCTGAGGTTATTTTAGTATTGAACTAAGCCTGACATGACTCATTCGCAGTTCCCTAGAAATAATTTTTATCCTCCCCAACAACTGGATATTTTTGCTTAACCATAGAAAAGAGCTTCTCCTTCCCTCTCCCACACATTAAAAAGCTTATGTGTCCTCTGTCTAAACAAATGCACTGACAATGTCTTTCTCATAACACAAGGACACATTATAGATAATTTGAAATTCAAATGCTGTAGAGCCATCTCGTAGGGAAATCACTGCACACCCACAAAAAGCAAAGGAGCTGATGAATCAAACTATGAATTCTGACACCCCTCCTACAGAACAGAGGGCAAAGTTAAATTTACTTCCTGAGGAGGAAGATGGAAGAATTTTGTTGTTAGGTAAAATTCCTACACTACTTTATATTTTATCTTCCATGTTCAAGTGCCTGCAACAAGTCATAGGAGAGTAAAACAAAACCAAAGCCTGAGTGGTAGGAACCTTGTAAACAAGGTTTGCATGTTTAGAATACCTGGACTACTCAGAGTCTGAAAGAGAATGAAATTTAGAGATTTTCTGTTACATTCCTA
Source organism: Odontophorus gujanensis (assembly GCA_013399175.1). Lineage (NCBI taxonomy): Eukaryota > Metazoa > Chordata > Aves > Galliformes > Odontophoridae > Odontophorus > Odontophorus gujanensis. The sequence continues at coordinate 190,651 of VXAB01009724.1, forward strand.
CCACCACTTACAACTTTAAATATCCCACTACATATTATCAGCACATTATTCTATGTATATTATATATACAAAGAATAATGTGCTGATAATATGTATATCTAGTATTCTCCCACTGATGCTAGCAATTTCCTGGATAGCAATTAATTAGATGCTATAAAAAATACCGAACCAAAACCTCTCAGAGGTGTGCACTGCACTGTAATGGGTGCCGCTCTGAGTCGGAGTTATGTATTTATAGCATCAGTGTGATGCCCTATGAGTGATCACAATTATCTCTGAAATGGAAAACCTGCCCAGAGGTAGATAACAGAGGCTACAATTACTGACCAATACCCTGAGCTGTTAAGGCACATTAATGTAGGAAAGTCCAACCAGGGCCATAAAACACAGATACAAATAAGATCTCTGGCTTATGAAGTCCTAAGCTGCCTATCATTGGAGCCACAGGAGGGTACAGAGCAATATATACTGATGTGCACTCTATGCATCTGCTGCTAGCCAGTATCACTGAGCTGTGCTACACAGATACCCCACCCCCCTCCACCCTCAAAAAGAAAGGACTGAAAAAGCTTCCTTACTGCTATGCAACAGAAGACACACTGTAATATTGTCAACAAATACTTCAAAACACACACACGTCTTCACAATGATTATTTTTGTCTCTTTATTTCAGTTCATACTCTGCCTTCCAAGAGATTTTTGAGGCTTCCCTGCAAATGGCAGAAGATATCTACAGAGGTAACCTCACAGAGACCATGGCTAAGAGCTACACTGTGCTTGAACCATCAGCAAAACTATTTGTAGGCTCATGGAGTCACAGAAAAGTTGTTGGCCAGAAAGGACCTCCGGAAACTGCAGTCCTCTCTGTTTAGAGCAGGATGCTCAGAGCTGGGTCCAGCAGGGTTCTGAATTTCTTCACAGATGGGAAGTCAGCAGCCTCCTTGGGCAACCTGTTTGTGAGTTTGACCACTTTCACTTTAGAAGTAAATTTCCATTTTTAACCGTCTTGTATTTCTACTTGTACTCGCTGCTTCTCATCAGTACATCCACTGAAAGGATAAGTTTTGCTGTTTTCTTTACTCCCTCAACAAAATACACATCATTATCAGCTTTCTATTGCCAAGCCTAAACGATTACAGGGAAAGACCAAAAGCTGCATGTCAGATACTTCAATCTCTTACTCATTTAAGTGGTCCTATTCCTTCCTTTTACTTCAGAGTGAGACTGAAACAGGAACCCTGACCTCATATCTCCCAGTTTCACATGTATTGGTCAGGTCTGAATCGTGTTCAGCTCAGTCACCCCAAGTTAATTATCCATCATTAGTGAGGAAGCAAGGCACAGAAAACAATGGTATTTGACATCAGAAAAACTCTTCTGATAGTCACTTACCAGCCTGGCTGCTGCATTTCTGCCTCCAGATGCCAATACTCTGATGAATTTCATAGCGGCAGCACAAGCAACTCCATGGAGACTGGTAAGTAAACACCCTGGTTCAGCCACATGAGGATCCCATCGAGTAGGGAGAAATTCCCTGACAATGGTGTCAATTAACCGAGGACAGTCAAGCAGCTGCAGAGAAACAGTAGGCATCAGAAATAACTGAAAGCATGCAATTCCAGTAGCCATAGATAAAGAACTCCAAAGTTCGTCATATCTCCTTGCCAAAACTTCCTTTTTCAAATCTTTTCCTACCATTTCTCCTGCACAATGGCAGATTTACCTGGATGCATGCTTCAGAGGAGTGCCTTGCTATGCGGGTAAGGATGTGCAGAATATCCAGGACAACTGCTGGAACAGGTCGCACCACCTCAAGGATATACCTCAACCGGTGCTGAATCCGTGTTTTTAGAAGTCCCTGAAAGGAAAAAAATACTCGTTATGCTCTTAACAACTGCTCTCTGAGAAGCAGCAGGGGGAAGGAAAAAACAGATTCAATTAAATCTTCTGCAGAGAGAAAGTATTAAAATCACCACTGGGGAAATGAAGAGAGACGTTCCTATAGATTTGTCAGTATGCTAGCAAACAATCAGAAAGTTAGCCCAACAGAGCAGGAACATCTGAACTTCTGTATCAGACCACCAGTGAGTTTTCTGGATAGTTGTGTTCTCCAGAGTTTGAAACTGCAAGTAAAAGGGAATACCTCTCCTACAAAGGACTATTGCAGTGTGATATGGCTGTAAAGGGTTCTCATGTTTCTTGATTCATTTAGCTAGCCATCACCTTCATCTATTCACAGTACTCTTTCTTCAGTTCTGATGGCTTGCCACATCAGAAAGCCTATAGAAGCAGAGAGCAGACACCAGTTTCTATTCTGCAGTAAGAAAAGACAGATGCAGATGGATGATGTGATTTTGTATTGGTCACTAAGCAGAAAACCATCATCAGTGACTATGATAGGAATCAATCTTCAGTTTAAGAAACAGTGTTACGCATTTCTAGTTTTGGGAAAAGGTGTAACACTTGAGTCCACAGGACTGATACTTCTACAGGTAGCAGCCAGTCAAGGTTGAAGCTCTAAGTTTGACTGAATTCAGCTGCTAGCTTAAATACCCTTCTTCTGACATGTGGAACTGGGACGGTAACAACCAATTTGCAGGGGTGAAATGGAATTTATTTCACAACAGCTGGAATAGTGGAGAACTCTATGCCAAATCTCTTAATAATGATGAAATCACACTGGTCAAGTCTCAACATTTATACAGGTTAATAAAATTACATTTCTGCTAACGTATGACAGAAATACAACATCCAATGGCAAAGGAGGAGTTCTAATTTTTTTTCCTAACACTACTAACACACACACAACAGTACACATTTCAACAGCACACACAGCCGCAGCACACAGTCTATTTATCCAAACAGATTTCAGACCTAGCTCTGTGCTTACCTTTACAACATCGTAACGGGCCACATCTGCATCTGGCTTGTTTTCATCCTTTCGTTTTTTATTCTGAGACCTCTCTGTTTCAGCTAATTCTTCTTCTTCTTCCTCTTCTTCTTCCTCATTGCTGGGGACAAATGGGAACGTAGCCATCCCTTGGTACCATGAGAAAGTCCAATCAAGATATTTCTATGAACAGAGTAAAAGCACACAAAAATTTCACACAAAGAGATCATGGAAGAAAAAAAAAAAAAATCAAGAACACTTAATTACTGGATGCTTTACAAATTTCCACCTAATTCAGGAAAACAGAAACACAATAAAGAATACTTTAAACATTTACAAATTGGATGAAATGCTTTTTCAGGGAAGTGACTTCAATCTATGACCCACAGACACTAGGGAAATCATGAAAAGCAATTACTGCGAAGTGAATTAAATTCTCTAGACAAGGAACAGAAAAGCAGCTTAATTTGAAAATGTTAAGATAAAAATAAATAACCTCTAGAAGCTGGGTTCTAGAAGTTAAACTGGAATTTGAGATTTACTAACTCTATTCTCTTCTCTGGATCTGCATGGAAGTTAGGTCACTAATAACACAGAACAGTCATGTAAAAATTGCTATGTTAAACACTACCTGACATATTTATTAATGTTTGCTTGGAATTTCGTTGAGTGACCCTCAGTTTCAGCAAATTAAAAAGCCTTTTTTTGTTCACTGTCAACGACACTAAGATACACCTAAGTTCTAGAGTAACACTGCAGTATACAGCAGCTTTCAACTCTTCAGAGATGAGATTGTGCCCACAGAAGACCTGCTGTCCCCAAAATGTTTTGCAATATAAAAGACAATTTAATCCAATGCTTACGCTACTTAACTGCCTTAAATTACCGTTTCCTCAACTGGCAATCAGAAATAAGTATCACACTAGCAAGAAAAGAAGCAGTAGACTTCAAAAGAACTTTGAGATGTTTTTTAAAAATTTCAACTTTAAGTACAATTAATCTATATAAACAAACATTAAGCAAAGTTGGTGAGTGAATGATACAATCAGAAGAGGCCTGAATTAATGGGTTTAGGCTACAAATCCATCTGAAATATCAACTTTGGCCTTGTTATGGTATGGACCGTCTCTCTTTCCTTTGGGATGGACTCAGCAGTGGGTGCTCGCTGCCATCTCACCTCCAGCATTAGCGTAAGGCCTTCGGTTTATCAGACACTCTCTCTTGCTCATTTTCTTTGATCTATTAGCTCCAATTCCAATTATATTGTATTATATTGTGTTATTTTGCCTTCCAATATCTTATTTAGTAAATTAGCGTTACCCCTCAGATCATTGACGCTGTTTCATTTTTAGGCCCATCTCCCTTTGCCCTTTTCGCTTTCCCACTTCCCCTTTCCTGGGGCGTGGGTCTATGGGTCCCCTGCACCAGCTGTCGTGGAACCGGGCCGAACCTGCCCGTAAACCGTTGACAGGCCTATAGTCTTCATTCCACCAAGAGAAAAAATGCACAAAATGGAGTACCTTCAAAGGGTCTTCAAAGGGAAACAAAGAAGATCCATCCCATAGCCACAGATGTACGAACAAGAACTCAGGCAATAAGATCTGTGGATGTGTTGATCTTCAGTGTATATAGTGGGGGATAAATCTTATTCATCTCATAAAACCTGGAGACTAGAATTTCACCCTGCAGTTCCTGAAGGACCTTCTGAAACTCAGCACTAGTCTCTAGGAAGGACTCTTTAAACAAGAAAATACACTGACACAACAATCACACCGGTGCCTTCAGCATGGAGAGAGAGCCAGCAATTCCCACTTATCCAAAACATCAAACCATGAGTTTTGATCTTAGAATCACAGCATGGCAGGCAGATGTGAACCAGAGTAATGTCAGGAAAAATAAAAGTACATTAAGAAGTTGGTATGCAGTCTTAATCACCTACCGCGGATTTGCAGCACTCATCTAACAGATCACCATTATACTGATAGCTTAGAAAACAAGATACTTCATTTCCCTTGTCATCCCATTAGTGATATCTACGATGGCCTGCGAGAAATGATAGGCTTCTAGAGATCTAACCACTCTTTTCTAGCACCAGTCTCTTTGCAGCTTAACACAGGAGTAGCTCTCATAAAAGGAACTTGAAACAGAGGCCATAGTCTGCTTTGCCCATAATGGCTTACTTCTGTTCAACCATAAAGACTCCTGAATCTTGCTGTTCAGGGTCCAGTATCTCTGAACATCCAAAAGAAGTTTCAGTCCTCTTACAGGAGAAAAAGCATCAAGGAGAAAATAGACTCATAAGAATGGAAAAATAGGTACACAACAGTGAAAGAAAAGCATGTGAGAACAACAGATGATGGACAACTACGAAGAGAAACTAGTAATACTGTGAAGCCTGACAAAAAGCAGGAAAAATACTTGGTGACTAATTTGTTCAGAAGCAGGAAAACTACGTAGCAATAAGCCAAAAACAGAAGAGGTTGTATTAAAAATAAAATGTCTAAATCATACACATACAGTGGTAGTGACATGCTCTAAATTTTAAAGGTGTCAAGAAGGAAGAGAACTCCCTCAACAGCTTGTACTGAATTTAATCATAGGTAGAGCTCATTTAAATAGTAGAACAGAGGACTGAATCTCTCGAATTTGGATAATGCAGTCCTTTTTTTTTCTTGTCTGTCCCAAAGCACACAAAAAGCATTCTACTGACCATTAAGCTAATGCATCCATCAAGACTATTTTAGAAGTTACTTACCTTGTCCTTTCATTCTGATTCTGTAAACGATTCAGAATGAAATCAAAGCAGGGGATGTAATGATTTTCTCACCTCATCATCAGATGACACCAGCAGAGCTCGGAGAGCACCGACAGATGCTGCCATGACATTATCCACAGCATCATCCAGAGAGAAGCGCAACAAGAAGAGAAATCCAGCATCGAGAAGCAGATGCAGAACACTGCCCTTCAAGGAGGAAGCAAACTCTCCAGCCCTGGCCTGAAAAAATATACCATACAGAGACAGTGTTAAAACTGTACAATTTAACATTCTGCATGCTTGCCTCTTCACGGTTCTATTGTAAAGCAGCTACACTGTGCAGTCAGCATAACAAACTGCTCTGCTTGGTTTTCTCCAAGAAAAGTGCAGAATTATCTGTAAGGACAAAAAAAATCTTCAATCCAAAGTAGTGATACAAAAGGGCAGAAGAAACGCTTATGACTTCAAAGAACCCCAAAGACCTACAGCGCCAGCAGTGCAGGAAAATCCACTTAAATAACATAAAATCAGGCACCTGAGTCCCATTTTGATACCTTGCTGTTTACACTAGTTAGGAGTCTCCCATGCTACCTAACTTTAGGACATCACAGGCTGATGCAGGTCTATCAAATTCCAGTTCCAGTGCTGCCCCATAAAGAAACAAATAGGTAAGAGTGCAAACATACATGTCAGAATTGTTAGCCTTTCTAGGAAACACTACCTATAGATGAATGGCTCCCGTTTCTGCGTTACATACTCACCCTTCCTCTCTGCATTGGTGGAGGGAAGGTCACACACCCCAAGTGCAATTACAGTGTGCAGACTGGCATAGACCAGGATGCCCACCCTGCTTTGCATGCTACAAACATCTCTCCCCACTTGAAATTCCATGACTCAAAGGACAGCCTAAGAGAAAAGTTCTATGAGAATAATTCCACATTCCGATGATATTTATGTAACTTTGTGGTGCATTTCCTATTTGGTTTAGAGGATAGGAAATTCTTTTCTGCTTAGATCAATACTGGGACACCTTCTCTGAGCAATCTACAACTAATCCATAATGATGCTCCTACTGCTTTAGGCAAGACAATTGTTTCCCATAGAATAGGTTTTACAAATGTTGTTTTGTATTTTCTCTTCATTCTCCAGAGAGGCACAACTCCAGCTATTTAATGCAGAAAAACTTTCTTATGTCTGGACCCTTCTTATTACTTCATCCTGTTCTGCCTCACCTTTCTTCTCAAAACCTGCTGCTTCTTCATCTCTGCCTCCACTGCTGCTTGAGGGAACTTTAAGCACTTCCTCCAAGAGTTAGGTGGGAAAGTGCGTGGAAGTAAATATTCATACTGCTTTATGCCCTTCACTGTAAGATTAGGCAAACTCATTCTCACCACCTACAGAACAGGCACATCATGTAGCTGGCTCAGGCAGCAAGAACTAAAGGGTCATTGCGAATGGGAGTTTTTGTCACAGAAGTAACACTGTAAAAATAACTCATGTCCAAAGAAACAGTGGAACTTAAACTGCAGCACTGCTCTTGAGCAACACTTGAAAACTGCAGAGCTTCTTCCTGCAGAGAATCCTGAAATTCAATTTGCTATGTACCAACGTCATAATTTTTCTTAACAGTGAGATCCTTGGTGTAGAAAGAAATACCCTGCTAGTGATTTTGTTCATCTGTACTAAAATAGAAGACAAACAACTAGCATCAGAGAATCTGGTCCCTGATGCAGTGAAAATGTCAGCTATGGGGAGGAGTTCCATGGAAGTGACTTACCTTTTGAACAATACGACCTAAGACCTGTAGAGCCAGTGTCCTCTGCTGAATAAGTTGGCTGCGAGACAAATGAAAGAGCTCTTGGAGAGAATAACCAGCCCTCTAAATGGGGAAGGGAAAAAAGAAACAACAAACAACCAGCTATAGATAAAAACAGACCCCTTTTAAATAAGATTTGCTGTAAAATAGTGCGAGAGAGAAATTGGAACACAGTTTTTTTGTTTTTTCTTTGCTGTTTCACATCAGTTGCAGAAGAGATTGAAATAAATGATGTGATGGGAGAAAACTACTTAAAAAAAGGATGGGTACCCTTTTTCCAACACCTCAGATCCTTAATGGCACTGAAGAGGAAAATAATTGAGTTGTCTGAAAACAAATAAATCAAGGTAATGCAAGGCGACTAAACTCTTCAGGAGCTTGTTTCAAAAGGAAACCATCCATCTACACTTTCTTGAGGTTTTTGTCACTAAAACACCTTGACACAAAGGAATCAGACAAACTAAACACAGAAAATGGAAATGGGTGTGCTCTTTCCTTTCTGCTTCATTGCACCTACCTACCTCTGCCTCTTCTCCATGGTGATGTAGACCTAGATGAGTAGGCAAATCAGCATCTGCAGGAATCAAGTCTCCCTTTAAACTGAATCGGGCTTGCATTCCCTAACATAAAGAAAGAGATGGAGAGAGAGAAAGATTATTTATATTGCCTTACACTGTATTCACCACATAGAATTCCATTTCTGAGGTGTCATCTAGCAGTTGATTTAAGAAACTCCCCAGATCAGATCTCAAAATCTTAACAAAGAAGTTTTTCCTTTTTTTTTTTCTCCTTAGCTTTCAGATTTGTTTCATCACAGGTCATCTTGAGTTATCACTCTCACTTTGTAGCTCTCCTGAACACTACAGGCAAAAGTGACCACATATAATCTCATCCTGTGGAGAACACTGGGACATCGCTCAGCCTTACAAAATCTCTCAGATTGAGTAACCAAAGGATTATTTGAGAAAACTTTAAAACTGGTGACAAACATGAACCAGATGTATCACAAACAAGAAAAATTCAATTTCTGCTTTTAAACCTTTTTAGTTTTCTTCTGCCTGGGTGAGGGCAAATCTTTCATCCACTCCAGCTTCTCAAACTCAACATTGTCCATGTGAATCCATTCTTTCCTTGGCTTCACAGGTAGATCATCATCTTTGGGAGAGAAAATGACAACCTTACCTTCTGAAACAAAGATGAAAAAATTCCTATTCCCTATCTGCCAACCCACTTGGCTTAAAGACTGCATCAAATATAGGATTCATGTAAAATAAAGAGAAAACAATTTTCAAATGAACTGCTGACTGATGCATAAACATCAAAGACTTTCAGCTGTTTTCATCCTTCATGAGAGCTAGAAAAGAAATTACGCAGCACTGTAACAAAATCCACAGACAATGCTAATTAGGGTGAAACTGAATGAAAAATCAGGACACAAATAAGGCAAAACGATCAGAATGAGGGCAGAAAACAATACCAGCCCTACTTTTGTGAAATAAATGAGTTATCATTCAAGGAGAGGAGCATTAGGGGAGTCAAGAACAGTAGTAATGCAAAGACGGCTACGCAAATTATTGGCCTGGCATGAAGTATGGTTTTAAAGAAGCCAAGACAATGCCAGCCTAGGTACACTGAAGGGAAAACTGAAGAGGAAAATTGACACAGCTTGCCTGAGAAACAGGGCAGTTGAACAAAAATTTCAAAGGTGGAGGCACTACAGGAAGAAATGACTGATTTAACTTGTTAAAGAGTTTTGACTAGAATAATTTGAGAAACAGTACGTTTATACTTGACAACACAAGAATTGCCCCAAGAAAGTTCATCATGTGGAAAAATATCACAAGTAAATGGGCAGGAGAGATTTAAATGGAAATTATTTGAATGCTAGCACAGGCAATGCCTCACTAGTACAAAACTGTCCCGGGCTGGTATGAGAAAAGATAACTAACGAGTCCTTGCTATCTCAAGAGAAATCACACGCATTAACAGAAGCAGGCAGACTGAGGGCATAGAAAGCATGATCATCATTCCTACTGAAGCAAAACAAGACCAGAATTAATTTGTATTGCAGCTGTTACAACTAATACTCTGGTCTTCTCTTGCAAAGAACAGTGTCCCACTGAGATGCTCTTCTTTCTCCAGAGATTCCCTGCTGATAACTGGCCCAAAACCCAACCTTCTACTTTACCCAATTAGCAGATAAACTTTTAGAAAGGGCACTCATCACTTCTAGGATGAAGCTTCACCCTTATGATCCATGTGGTAGTGAGTCAAGCAAGGAACCAAGCACACAGTTATCTTCCCCAGCCAGAAATCTGCTGCACAGAATTTCAGCCAAAGGCTCAACACGCATTTTAATTGAAGGAAAAAAGCATCTGATATCTAAGAAAGTGGAACGTCCGTAGGTGGTAGATGCAAAACTAGAGGAAATAAAAATCAACAGAAAAAAAATAGATCTATTGACATTTTTAATTCAACAAATTGTTTTTTCCTCCTCCATTAATCACTAAACTGGATAATCATTCTACGAATAGGATTATGCATACTATCATCAGCCTGTAGCATTATGATCTTGTCAACAAGAAAAGACAGATACATATTCCAAGGCATCAGCAGACTGCTCAGTTACTGAGAAAACCATTTACGGAAACAGAAGCTGGCAGTTTGAATGCAAAATCTGTACTGAACTTTTCAGAGTTGCATTATATTAAAGACTACCGACCAACTGCCTCCTTTTCTTGTTTGCTTTCCCTTTTGTCTTGGTGCCAGGATTTGTTTTTCTGTTTGATAAGATTAGAAGTTGCTATATAAAGGTTTTACTGTCTTCTTTATTAGAGACAGTTGCCTTTTATCTCATTAGAGAGGCAAGTTATACTTTTGAGCAATTCTGTTCTTTTGTTTTTTGGAAATTCTGTTTCTGACACATTATTTGTGATGGGTTAAATTCTGAGCACCAGCAAACGCAAAATCCCAACACTATTTCTGAAATCCAAATTAAGATTTTACATCTCCTGTGGGCCAAGGATGGGTTGCCAGCGTAAATTCAGTGGCTAGAAAGGCCTCCCTTGTTTTCCTAACAACATTCTAGATCACTCTTTCTTTGTTATTTCAAATATTCCAGGAAAACTCCATTTCTTTCTCTGTTTGCAGTCTTTTAGGGGCAGTAAAAGATGTTATCAGCACACAATGCTTTGTACATTGAGCTATTCCAAGAGCACTACTACAGTTTTGTTCAGTCTCTGTAGCTAAACAGCCCACTCCTATTGCTTCTACAAGTAAAAGAAAGTCACTCAATCTGACACTACTCGTGCACTCAACTGTTCTGGGAAAAGTATCAAAACCTGTTATTTTGATTAATGTGAGTTGATGAAAAACAAAGACTTGGGGAGAAACAGCAAAAGGATTGTTCAGTGAGGTGCTTTCTTCCATATAAGGCTAATCATCTCTCCTTCTCCTCCACACATACACACAGCTTTATCCCTCTCATCAAGAAAATGGTAAACTCCTGTTATCTCTTGCAAACACCAAGCTAAAATCCAAGAGAGATTTGGAGATCTCTTTAAGCAGTCTGCATGTTGTACTGTGAGACAAAGAACGCATCAGAAGAGAGAATCAAGAGATGAAGATAGTCAAAGATTAACATGAAATTGGAAGAAAAGCGTGCTAATAAAGGAGATGTGTCACACATCTACAAGCAAAAGTGTTCTGGAAGATGTGAATGGGAGCCTAAGATTATGACTAAGAAAAGAAAAAAACACAGAGAAGAAAGAAACAATAACAGAAATATAAGGGGTAAATGCTTCGTTGGTCTGTATGTATAAAGATTGCTCTAGCTGCCTGTGATAAAGCAGCTTTCTTCACACATAAGCATAGGAACTGCAGATCCAACACAGGCAGTATCAGCATGAGCTTCCTTAGCACAACTGAAGCAAGTCAATACTTACAAGTAGTTAAATAAGCAAGAGGTAAAATTCTCCTCTAATAACCCAGCAAAGACTCCTTGCGTCATTTAGTAAGGAAAATAAGGGATGTAAATAACATATGGAGATTCACAGGCACACAGACTTCAGTGGATGTGGTTCTGCTATCAAAGTGAGTGTTCAGACACTCAGGTCATTTGCCAGTTTGAAGGCAAAGATAAAGACCCCTGTCAGCAAAGGTCCACATCTTCATTGTTTTAGGGACATTACCACTCTTTCATCATCAAAATATACTAGGTAAATGAATCAATAGTAAAATTGAGTATTAAAGCATTGTTGTAAAATGCAACAGCTCCATACAGTTCTTCTGAAAAAACAGAACTCTCTGTAGCTTAGCATCTCCTTCCACTCATAGCACACAAAAGAAAGAGCCATAACCTTTGGAAATGTGTACATGGGTTCTGCAATACAAGCCACAGAGTGGGGGTCAACAGCAGCAGTCTCACATTAAGACAAACGTGCTATGTGAGCGATCTCATCAGCTGCCATCTCCATGCTATCCTGTGAGCATGTCAGCTACTCTTTTCAGGGAGATCTACCCATGTCCCCATCTTGTCCCAGTTAGAAGAAATTAGTGAGAAGCAAGTGCTGCTTGAATATCACGCTCTTCTATTTCCCTGTTTACATGACTAAACAAGAAAAGCAACGATGCCTACTTCTAAAACACATTTTCCTTCAGGTGTTCACAGAACAAGCTTCCAAAATAAAGCAAGACCTCTCACTGCATGGCTCACCACCTCCATTATGTAGTGAGTCATCCTTCTAATCTAGAGCTCAGCTAGAAACAACAAGAACAGTCTTCCTTGAACTCAAAAATCTTTAAATATCACAATAAAATTCTGATTTGGATAATTACCAAAGTTCCACAGAACTCTAATCTGGGTTGAAGTAAACATCATTAAAAAACTTCACATTTATGTTCAGAACATTAACAACACATACTATGTCTCTTACCTGTGATTTCCATTTTCATATTTTCGTCCCTCCTTTCAGATTCTTCCAGATCTGATTCCTGTATGGAAAGAGATGCTCCTACACCACGTTGAGGCACAGTCAGAGATTCCACAAACTCCTCCAGTCTGTTCTGTTCCATTTTTATTTCATTTTTCTGGCCTATATTACCAGTGTAATTACCACTGCGTCGTGACTTTAAGAAAGCGACTAAACTGGGATCTGCAAGTATTGACAAAGAGACAGACAGATAAGTGTCAGCCTCAAAATACTTGATACATCTATAGGTCCTGCCATTTAAGTTTCACTCTTTTCAATCCCATTCCACACACTCCTTCTTCTCTGCCAACTGTCACCCGTTTTCAAGTGAGAAATCTAACTGTTTTATGGCTTGCTGAGCACATAAGCTAAGGACAACTATTGAAAAAAAATTTAACATATACCATTCCCTTTTTAAATTTCAAGTGTTTGCCTCACTAGAATCTCTAAGGATTGAGAAGTGTAGCAAAGGTCACAAATCAGTCACAAGAAGAAAGTGCAAAAACAATATTTTTCACACACACACCATTGTTACGAGCAGTGAATTTAAAAGGCAATATCTTTTCAACTTTCTTATCTGCTTCAGAGAACTACATTTTAGGTTCTCAATACATACACATATAGTCAGATATCAGACATGCAAAGTTACTGCGTGCATGGACCATCTTACTCCAAAGACGAGCTGAGACATTCTTCAACTAAGCTCCCTTTCACTGAGGAATAAGTACTCAAATTTCTTCACACTTGATTCCTGTTCACAAGCTACAAATATGAGATGGAAGTTTAACTATCTCCATGTGCAATGATCGGTGATCCTAATGTCCCATCTTTGATCTGTATACTTGTTGAAATTTCAGGACACTCACATGCTCAGTAAGCTTCCATACTTCTAGAATTCACTCTGGAAAGCACATACCTAGCTGAGCCAGAAGCCTTTCCTGTTCCTTCAGGATCTCTTCCTGGGACATGGACTGCAGTTTCTCTAAATTCTCTTTGTGGATAGCCTGAGCTTCCTGCTCACTCCTTTGGCTTCCAAGACCCTTTCCCGTTATGATACAAGGCCGCTGAGAGATGAAAATGTCATCAGCTTTATCTGAAAGATCCAGCAAATAAAGCAGTTAGTCATTTAAGTCTTGACAGCACTACGAGCTCATTCAGATTTTGTCATTAGCAAGCCCACACAAGAAACCCTGCTAGCCAAATTAAAAAAGGGGTAAAGAAGCTTAGTTTATCTGAAAACAAAACTAAGAGAGAAAACATTTCTGTCTTGTTTCTTTAGGAGTTGGATACAAAGAAAAAAAATTGTTTATTTAAAGCAAAGCAAAAGGTAAATTTGAGCATAATCCACAAATCAGGATACTGTTCTGAGTTACTGTCCTTCTCTGCCCAACAAGACATGAACTGATACCTGCTGAACCACGGTCTAGTATCTGTGTTGAGCAAGAGAATGAAAATTATTATGTAATCCAGTTCCCAGTGTGATACAGGATCCACCTTCAATACAGGCATGTTTTCTTCTAGCAATTTCATGTAACCTTTAAGGTTAAACACAGTAGAAGCTGCAAAAGGGCAGACATTTCTCCTACTCTGAACAAAATCAAGTCTCCTTTATCACCTGATCTAAACTATTTTTAAAGGCTCGTTTCATTTAACTGTAGCAGCAGGATAACACGTTCCTCTGGTCAAACTGAACAAGACTCTCTATCTGGCCCACTGTACAAAGACTTGTCTTTGTGGCTTTATTCCACATGTTGTTTTGTTTGGTTTTTCATATGCTCCATATAGTAACTTGGATAATCCCTGTGACTCTAAACCAGCCAATGAAAACATCAAACTCTTGTTCAATCAGCACTAAGGGCTGATGTCATTTCTTGCGTACTGAACAAAAAGAAATGAGAAGACAAAGATCTGGTAAGAGATTCACTAAACTTTTTACCATTCAGCAACTCACCTGACTGTTACCAGGTGCTACAAGAAACATGACTATCCTTCTGTTGCTTCTAGCAATCCTCTTATAAAAACCCTTCTCCAGCAATCTTGCAGAGGAGGACAAGAAATCTGCTGATCCCTCTGTTGTATTAATACATCTATCAATGTCCTCCAACTTCAAGAGGATCACAGCCAGAGAACTACTGCTTCCCAAAGGATTTCTCAGACAGGAATACACATGCACAATTTTAACAGGGTACACAGCAAACACAGTAATGGACCTGGATGGTGGATTTGTGCATGCACAGCACGTTTGAGGATTCTGGTACCAATTCTCTGACAGGGGTCAGGATAAACAGAAACCTCAGCCAAATGGTGAAAACCTACAGATGACATCTGGCATCCATTTCAACGTGAAAAAGAGGACGTCAGGGAAAAGGACAGACATATTTTGGTCTTAGGCAGGACTGCCCAAGACACATGCACATCTGGAGATGCTGGTACCACCTGAATTGGTTTCATCTTCCCTTGTCGCAGTGCTGTCAGATAAATAACTGTTGGAGGTGGCACTGACTCATTAGTGCTGCCTCACAGCATTCCTTATGGAGCAATGTCACAGTCTCACGACAGAGCAGCGAGCGACGGAAGACTAAGCTTTCAGCTTGTAGGTAGGTAGGAAGGAATGGGGTCATCAGAGGTCATGCACAAGATGAATCCTTCTCCAAAAACTGCGAAAATTACTGACAAACCAAGGAATACTTTATATGTGACAAACAAAGGAAAAGGAAGGCAAAAGCCTTGAAAATAAATCTACTTGACCCTGTGTAAAAACAAAAAAAGAAAATTAGTGATAAAGCTACTTTATTTCTAGAATTTTAATTTGCATCTCATACCACTTCAGATCCTTGCCACGCTGCAGATATTCCCAGTGAGCACAGTTTCTGAACTAAGGACAATAGCGCTTCTCTAATTTAAAGATAAGGTGCACTAATGCAATGGTTATAAAAGCTATGGAAATACAGTAGGCTGCATGAGCAGAACCTTCTCCACTTACTCTCCCTGTTGCCAGAGTACGGTGCCTCTTTTGCTGATCCCTCAGTACTCAGAACATCCAGAGGAATTGGTCTTATTTGAGTGCATTCAGCAGAGGGAGCTGTTGTTGGCTTTTCAGCAGCTCTTCTTGCTGCCATCTTTTGTGCAAAGATGCTTTTTCTTCCAGATCCCACCTTCACCTGCAAACAAGGAAGCTGTGTGTCACCACTCTTTCCTTCAGACTCCCCCACACACCTGGCACTAACAAGTGCATAGATCTGATCCTAAAGACACTCTCAAAACAGACTCTGGAACATGACACAGGAGAAGCAGCTGGCAGCCACCTGCCCTCTTCTGTTCCTGTGCTATTCTATTTTAATATACAGCTTAATGCTAGAACAGAGACAAAACATATGAAGGTTTTTGCTACCTAGAGAGAAAAGATGATTAATTATAAGTGAATTTGGGCCAGGAAAGTACACTAAAATATCACCAAACATAACAGTTCCAGATCTCCTGCTGCTTAGAAACCCCATGTAGATGCTTTGCATTTCTGAGGATAAATGGAACCATACTGTACTGTGTTCACCACATGCTTGGAAAATGCTTCTTATAAGGTGATTAGAGAGCACCAGGGTGAAGAGATTTACATGGTAAGAAGTGGGCAAGTGGTGCTAAAATAATCCTGACTAAATTGCTGTGCTGTTTGCCTAGGCAATAGAAGACCAAGGCTCTAAACAGCCTTTGATACACAGGAAATCCAAAGCACGCTAAGCAGAAAAAGACTCTTGCACATCCCCAGTCCAGAGAAGAAGTTTAAAAGGCAGTCTTAACATTTAATAGCTACTTAGAATGCTCCTGTATCAGGTAAACAGAACTGGTAGCTTTAAAAAGTACTACATTTTCCTCTCAAAAGAGGTGTCCTTCAAACTAAACTCCTTATTCAAAGCAACTATAGCTATCAATGACATTCAATTTCCCAGCATTTGATTTCCACTCAGCTAGCAGTTCTTGCTACTACAGCAACTATTCTTAGCCATAGGTTTCAGTTTTACAGCCTCGGAACAAATTTTATGTTGAAATCCAAGAAAATGTAAAAGACTATCCATGCAACTGCATTCAAACATCACTCCAGCAGGAATTAGAGGCAACTTGAGGAAGAACACACCTATGAAAATCTGGATAGAATATTCACCAAGATTCCTCCTCAAAGGAAAGCAAAAACAACACAGCAGGTTCAAACCTACTTGCTAAAGTTACATGAAGGAGATTGCTTTTTTCCCTAAACTGAAAGGATTCTAATATTATTTAACTGTAGGGTATAAACTGCCTATTTGATAGCAGTTTGGTAAGAGAAATTTCTGCTGTACTAAGAAGGCAATGCCAGAGAGATGCTGAGCCAGCTTCCCATCTCCAGCAGGCCAAGTCTCTCAGTCTGAGTTCTGCCACTCACCATGCATTGCCCTGTGTTGTGGGGAAGTTTTAATAGTTAATGAAGGCAGAATAGTACAGTTGGTCCTGCTCTTACCTCACTTTTTATCTCAGAACGATGAAATATCCTCGGAAATGGGTCTCCAGTGGACACTGGCATGGTCACTGCTTCTGCACTTGTGTCTCGTTCCTGCATCAAAAAAATCCAACTCAATAAAACCACAACAGCCATACATATTTGAACCATTTAGCTGAGAGTGGACTAAGCTCTCAGCTTGGCAGTTTGCAAGATTCCTACTACTTAGCTGTCAGGTTCAGAACACCTTGTGCCTACTTAGAGCCAAAGTGAGGCTATCTTCTAATAGGTTGTGCTGCCAGCTCCATTGACCATCAGAAAACTCAGATAAAAGAAATTTGGGCCAGTACACAGCAACAAGAACGTCCCCACTAGAGAACCAGAATTTCACCCAAATTCACACTAGAGAATGAAGCTGCATGTGAGCAGCATGACCTGCGGGCAGTCTGCACTGGGCAGCAGATTCAAACCCATGCTGAACTGACAGCAGAAATATACCCAAAGAGTGTTTTTCTCCCCAGAATGCTCCAGGACACTGGCTTATGCTGCTACAACTGCTTCATTATGCTGCAGAGATAAAAGCAGAAAAATAACCCTTTATCCCTGCCACTGCTCAATTCATGGTATTAAAAATACACTAGAACATCACATAAAAGCTAGACATACAATGATTTTGCTGAAGACTGCTGTAATGTGTTGATCATAATTCTCCAGTCTTTCCTCTGGATCTTCATCATCAAAGTGGACACAGGCACTTTTGATTTTGGACTTTTTTGGAGGACCAGGAGTTAGAGCAGGGAGAATATCAGGAAAATCTGTGGAGGGGAAATAAAAAGGAAAAAAAGGATCCAAGTTATTCATATATAACAACTGCACAGCAGGCAACAGACCAAACACTCTCTAACAGTACATATTATTGCTCTGATGAGAAATAAACAAGGTGAAGAAGCAGTAAGACAATTACATGAATTTCATCTCTGGCTTGCACTGGGTAATGGAGAGCAACATGCTCAAGAATTTTATTATTTATGTATTGGTACAAAGGCCCTTTCAAAGGGCTGCACAAGCAAGAAAGTATATTCAGGTCTGACTTCAAATATTCAAGGAAGAAGCAAAAGATGATACAGAAACAAATTGTATCCTTGCAGTCTGTGCTCACAAAAAAGCATACTTCCACTGACAGCTCCAACAGTGAATCATTAGCATGATCAGGAAATAGTCAAGGCCTCTGTTTCACTGTTCATAAATAGGGATCACATTTTCTTACCTGGAAACAAGCACTGTAAGATTTAAATTGTTGCTTTTAAGAAAGAACTTTGAGTTTTTGAGACTATTAAGTGCATGACAAGTGTCGCAGTTGCTACTGGCGAAGGAAAAGAAAAACATAGTAAGGAAGCTTATCAAGAGAGATCTGCTGGCTGAAAGCTACAACTGTTAGCAGAGATTAATCTCAGAGACACTGAGAGCAGGATCTGGATAGGTGGTAAAATAAGCACTCGAGTCGAATGAATGCAAATGACAGAAAATACCAATTGCATTGTGATTTGTTGGAGTACTGCACACAGCTTATACATGGATTGAAGGCAGTGTCTTGGAAAGGTAGTTATATTGGAGGTAGGAATATTGGACAAGTGCATTTTCAAACAAGGTTAAGAACAAATAATATTGCAGAGAGGACACATGCAGGGAAAAAGCAGGTTGAAAGAGGTGATAAGGTCAAGCAAAGAGGAACACTGAAAGAGAAAAAAAATACATGTATTTATAAAAGATCCCCACAAGGGAAATTACCATCCAGCATGACCACATCCTTGCTGTCCTGTAGGTGGGGTCTCTCAGCATCTGTGCTCCTCTCCTCTCCCTTCCTCTTGTCTGCTTTCTTCACAATCTTCACTGCTGGTGAAGCTCTGGATGCCAGGAACTGGTTTTGGAAGTGTATCAGGTCTGCTTCAGACTCCCCAGGCTTTGGTCTTGAGAACATCTTGTCTTGTTTTTGCGGGCTGATCCTGCTTGCTGTTCACATGGAACCTATTGAACACATGGAAAACTGGTCACAGAACTGGCTCTCCTGGGGAGAGGATAGAAGCAGCAAGGGAAAACTATGCATTTTTGTCCCACTCTGTTCTTTCTGTATATATCACAGTTGCCTTACTTCACAATCTCCCCAGGACACAACTAGTTGCACCAGCATCCCAGACAAACAGTTTACTTGTTCTCCACTGACAAACAACATGCTACCTGGTCTACCATCCAGCCAGGAGCAGAATGGCATCAATCCAGTGAGAAGCAAGCCAACAAGTGTATCTGCCAGAATGCCAACCACGTGGCCTTGGATTTGCAGAGTCACAGAAGTACCTACACTAAGGCAGCAGATAGAACTTACTCCAGAATCAGAATCAAACAAGAACGCCATAGACACAGTATCACGTAAACCTCTTCCCTCCACCATACTCTTGTCTTCTCAGTACCAGAGTGTTAGCACCTCTGTCAGGATGCAAGAGTCTGTTCAAGTTGATGTGGACAGAATACTCAGTACTACTGCCTCCCTTCTCTTTCTAACCTCCCAGTTGAAAAAAAAAAAAAAAAAAGCTTATCTTCCTTATTTAGTACTTCTGCTTTAGTTCCCTCTGCTTTGTTGTCCTCTTCCTGGTAGTAGGTATGCTGTTTCCAAGCATATTCATTCACTCCTCAGACCAGTTTTGGGTTGAAAGCTGGGGGTGATATTTGTAAACACTTGTATCTTGTTGCATATCAGAATTTACGAGGAAGACAACTCTTCCACCTCTCAATTACCGGCCATGAAAATACTTGCAAATTTACTCTCCTTCTCTCATTCCCAGAGCCTGGGACTATCAAATCATTTCTCATACACAGCAAGCAAAGTGTTTGCAAATAAATTTCATGCTAATTGAATCACTGATCATCACTAATGCTGCAGGCTTGACACCCTCCCACACATGGTATTTTGAAATATTTTGCACATATTTGATCTCTTCTATGTTTAAAAGACCATCAGGAATCAGCAATGATTTACTGTTAAGTTGAAAAGGGAAATGGATGTGGATTTTAAAAACTACGATCATCTGCCACGTGGATAGCCTGTACACATGAGAGCAAAGCTTGAAAGTGCATCCCTGTCTAAATCTCACACCAAAACAAAGTTCAACCCCCATGAAGGCACAGCCTGCCCTGAAACCAATGTTTTGTTTGTCTTGTGCTAATATCATCTGTTGTTGTGAAGAATGTGGGAAGATATCTCCCGGGAAGGATGCTGATAGGTGCAAGAATTACCTCCCTCACGCAGTATTTATGACCAACGCTTGGAATGTTTATACCAATTTTAGCAATCCCATTCTTAATCTGCATCAGTTAGATATGGAGTTGCTCACTCCATCAACACTAAATTAAGAGAGATCTGGGCAGTTTTACAGTTTTGTTTTCTTTTGTTTCAGGGTTTCCTGGTGAAATTTTTTATAATTTTATTAATCAAGGCTTTCAAGCAAAACCAACAACCATATAAGCTAAAACCTGTTGAAATTTGTTTTATGTCCCAACTTCTGTGCAAAAAATGAATTCAAAGCTTACAGTTTTCAGACCTTTGTGCACCACTCTGAAGTAGATTTTCCAAGGCTTTGAGTTTCCAAGGTCTCCATTCACTTCAGCACTCATTACTGCAGACAGAGACCTCTTCATATGATGCCAACATCATGAGTTAGTTGCTCAATTTCAGACATTTCAGCACACAGTCTTAATGAAAGCTGTCAGCTCAAGAGACCCAGAACAACAACCTCCAATTACACCAAGCGTACATACAGCACAGACAGCAGCAAGGAAACTCCCCCATGCCCTCTGAACCACAGTCTTCTCCAACCCACAGAGAAAATGCCTTAAATCTCCATTAGCACTATCAAGGACAGCTGTGGAATACAGTCACCAGTGAGGGGCAACTTCAGAGCATGAAGGAAGCGAAGCGCGCCACTACCTTGCCTCAAAACATAATAAAAACACCGCAGTTCTGTCTGATGCTGTTTTCATAAACACTCCCTTAAAGCCTAGTTCTCTTCCAAGCACACAGCAGAAATTGCAGCTCCTGCACATGGCTCCTTTTCTGTGCACCCCAAGCATAAGCACCTGTACTTGCTGTTTATTTATGGAGCTGCCTGCCATAACAGGGGCTGCTATGGTCATACTTCAGTTGATAGGTCCCTCTTAGATATGCCTAAGCAGCAATACATGCACCAAAAGGCAAGTGTTTCATACCCTGTTGTCATGGGCTTCAAAGCCAAAAGGAGGATGATGGCAGTAGGATCAGCAGACGCAAAATGCCTAGTTATAAGCAAAGTGCACTGCTAATCTTTCTGTGACAGACTTCTTCCACACAGGGACACACATATACAGTTATCTGAGAGTCCAGATATTACATTATTCAGAAATATATTGGACCTTGAAACTGCTTTCATTTGTCTTGAGAACTGTTAGTCACAACAAGCGAATTTTGTAGTCACTGCCTTAAGAGGTTAGAAAATCATCCTGAACTAAGTTGTTACAGGACAGTAATACAGAGGTGGTAACTAGAGAGGTCTGCAAGGGGTCAAAAATGCAGTGAACGGACCACGAGCACCTATATGCACCAGACACACAATCACTTGCTGTTATAACCTCTGTCTGCACTAAGAATCTCAAAAAATACTTCTCTGATATGCTTTGGACTGCCCATAAATTTGTTGAAAAGCCTACCAGAGCTGCAGATAGTATTACAAATGTAGGTGGAACCTGGTTAAGCTGGACTAGAAACAAAGGGCATAAGCACAGAGAGCCACAAAGCCATACTCTGCTTCAAATGCCAAGAGACACTTTTTGATTAACCAATTTCAGCTCTAGCGTCAGTCCAAGAACAAATGCCAGCTAGGGCAGAAAGGGCCTCTAATCATAAATTAACATGGCACCAGTGTATCACAAAAGATTGCACTTACTTTACAGAAACACGGAGGTTTATAATACCCCTGGTTCTCCTGGAGCAGCATTTAAGCTCCTGAGGCACGTTAACCATCCCAGCCACTACCCTCAGCAAATGTACATTAAGAATCAGGCAGAGCTCTGTTTAGGGCTAAGCACTACCATACTACAGCACAAGAGTTTTCACAATTGCCACCAGGCTATAGAAAAATGCACTTACTTAATATAAGCCATTACCATACTGATTTTTATTTTCTTTAGATCATCTGAATTTACAATGCATTTTTCCTTTTGCAGCAGTAGAGAAATGACGAGAATAATTTAAATCACAACAGCCACAAACCTGAAAGGGTTAAAAAAGGAAAGGCAGCAACAATATGTGAAAACAAAGAACCATCTCAGAATTCTACCACTTTCTGAACATTGTCATCTTTTTTGTTATAGAATCATTTGAGTTCGAAGAGACCTTTAAAGACCACGCCGTCCAACTCCCCCACAACAAACAGCGATACCTACAGCTACATCTGGTGCTCGGAGCCCAGTCCACCCTGACCTTGAATGTCTCGAGATGGGGCATCCACAACCTCCCTGAGTAACCTGTTCCAGTGCCTCACCACCCTCCCTGTAAAAATCTTCTTCCTTATGTCCAATCTAAGCCTCCCCTCTTCTAATTTTTATCCCCATTCTCAAGCCTAACTTGCATCCAACGTTCAAGTTGGCATTCTTTTACAAAAAAAAATAAAATAGAATCAGGTTTGGGTCAAAGAAGAAAGCAAGGTCCTGCTGTCCTATCAGTGCCTCCAATCAATGTATTTCTGGTTCATATCTCAAACCTCATTTGCTTACATACAGAATTAAAGAGACAAGCAGTCACATCTCAGCCTCCAAGGCAGCCCAGCTGCCAAGAGAAAGACAATTCCTCTGCCTAGCTCATCAGTCATTGAAAACACCACAAGGCACGGCTCACAGCCGGCCTGCAACAACACCTGTTATTACCAAGCTGAGGAGTTGAAGTGCCCTGACGCCCGTAGGCCTGAACGAAGCCTCTAGGCCTGAGCCAAGCCCCTAACAGCGCTAAAAAGGGCTGTGAGAACGGGACCCTACAGCAGCAAGCGACCTGGGGTCTCGTGTCACTGGTCCGGCGGGGCTGCAGAACGCCTGAGACGAAAACAGACCCGAGAAGCGGTCCCGAGGCTCACGTAGCCGCCACGTCCCCAGCGCACGGGCCGGCCCCGGGCACCACTCACCTGCAGCCGGCCGGCGCCGCTCCCAGACACCACTTCCGCTCTGCTCCGCACCGCCACTTCCGCCCGCGCTTCCCTCCGCCGGCTGGGGCGGGGCGCCGCCATTTTCCCTCCCCTAAGCCGGCTCGTGCCTGCTGTGCCTTCTCTGCCCGAGCATGGGCTATAGCGCACGGCCTCCTGCCTGCTGCCCGGGGAGGAGCTGTGTGGTGCATGGCGGAGAGAGCTCTCAACGCTGAAGTATTTCCCCCAGATCTTTGTTTTTTGCACTAAAATGCACGTCCTGCTTCAGTTATAAACATAGGGCTCTCGCTTCTGGTAGCGTGTGCCCACACATACAGAAAGTCATCTCTGCAAGTGTCTCGTCTGTGCCTTCTCATTATTAGGAGGTGTTTCAGGAGAAGGGACATGCAAAGCTATATAAAAGGAGCTATAATTTATTATTCATGTCTGAGTACTCATTTATTATTTATATATGCCAACTTTTATTAAAAACTGCTGGAAAGCAGTCGTACCTAGCAGAAGCACTGGTTTTAAGTGGTCATCAGCTTCAGTGCTTGGATGCTTTTCACACCTGCTTGTGGATACAGGATGGAGACCTTGGGCCAGGTGGGCCCACTGTGTGGGGAGGACTCGCCACAAGTGCCCCATTAGTGTAAGGAGTGACACACACATCCTCATCTGCTGGGTCTCACCACTCTTTTTATCCCTTCAGAAAACTCTGATATATACTACGGCAAAAACTGGATTTTAGATATGTAGATAACTGTAGATATGTGTCTTATCCAGACACAAGTTTGACACTTAAATCTCTGTAGAAATTAGGATAAATCATAATCCTATCAAAAGACAACCAGCTTAACTGCAGTGGCAGCAAACCAGCAATGAACTCATACAAAATGGAAATTATCTGTGAAAATTCTGGACAAAAAATAACTCCCTCAGCTGTGAGTCTTCTGATGAGCAATGTTGTTCCTGAGATGGTGAATTTGAAGACTGCCCTGCTTTAGATCATTAAGAACTTCTTTAGTTAGGAGCCACCACTTGGCATCACTTGATGCCCAGTTGGACCACCTAAGTAGCCAAGAGTAAGTCCAATTCTGTCCTTGTGAGCCGACATTTTTCTACCTGATTCTGGCACAGGTGTTTGAGCAGTTGCTACTGTTATATCTGGTGCTTATAGGTGGCCCTAGCAGGAGGAATAAATAGAGATACTTTTGGAGATTATCAGAAGAGAATCTCGAGAGATTTTGGAGTGCTTCTCTGGTACTGTCCTGCCAGACTGCATTCGTCAGCTGCAACAGCTCTGCTTTTGACTTCCTAAAGGAAATGGAATCAAATTAAAGTCAAATCTATTCTATACTGGAATAGCATTGAGAAACATGAGGTCCAATTCTCCATTTCACTGAAATCAACTGTTACCCCCCTGCCACCATCTCCCACTTAGTTTTGTCATTCTGGATTCTGCTGGTTTCTTACATGATACACTTTGAAATAATTGATCAAGTTTTTTGTAGTTAAACCTCAAAAGCAGCATTTTCTAAAACCTTCTCCATGGAGCCATCTGATGCTCCTGATGGCAACAGGTTTCTGTGACTGCCACAGGAATAGTGCCTGGAAGTGACAGGTTTAATGTTCCATTCAGTGTGTTGTTGGCTTTTGTGTGCTGTTGCTTGTTGCTTGTGGCTATGTAAAAATTGTGTAGCACTGCTTTAAAATCTTTGTCTGAGGCAAAAGATGGAACTTGAATTTTAGTTTATTGCACTGTTTATCTTTAGACAAGACAAGAGGGCATTGATTTTACTGAAGAATTTGGCAGATGCACTGGTGGGAATAGAACTTTCCAACTCTGGAGCTTTGCTGGTACTGAACTTAGGAATTATTTGCCTTGGACCCCAGAAAGACATGTGGGTCCTGTTACTTGGTAATAACACAGGAAAGCTTTGGCGCTGGTTGTACTGGAATGTTTTTCTATTAAGTGTTGAGAGTGTTTAGGCTGTTGAACAGCCGCTTATAAGGTTGAGCTGTTCTGGCTCCAGGGAATGTAATGACTATTTGTAAGGTCACTTTGACCTTGCTAATGTTGTTAGTTTGGAGACGATGTAAATAAATTACTATACATCCAGTGAGAAAATATATATCCTAATATTGTTACAGGATATTTGACCCTATGTATCTTGAATGGAATCAGTTCAACAGAGTAGATGGCCTGAGACATGACAGGGCCTGTCTGAGTTATAGCTCTTAGGGCTGATCTGCTCGTCGTCTTTTCCTCTTAAACCCAAGAAATGTGTATCTGAGATATGTAAACAGTTGCTAGGAGAACTTTGTTTTGTCTAAGTAATTCTCAGATTCTAATTAAAAGAAATAAAAAATTAAAAACAACCTGGTAACTTTGTTTCTTGCTTTCTGCTGAAGTAAGCCTGTACTTTTCTGCAATACTTCTCATGTGAATGGTCAGCACTGGATTGAGAAAATCAAGCAAGCGTTGAATTGTATTTAATCTGAAATAAAACTGAGGGTTAACCGAGTGTAACTGGTCAATATGCACAGGTAGTAATCCCATCCTGAGCACAGTGTGGTGGTCAAACTGAGCAGCCGTAAGCATTTCCCCCCTGCTCCAGTTTTGCTCACACTGTGAGCAAAAAGTTCTGCAGCCACACACAGTGATTCTTAGCATGCATATGAAGTGAGCAAATAATCTTTTTTGTCAGAAAGATATAAAAAAAAGTGCTCCAAATGTATTTAATCTTAATTAATACAAGACAGGAATACTTCCTGTCAAGACTGACGGTGTTTTATGTATCTTTTCATCCTTCCATTAATTATTTACCTTCTGTTTTAATAATACAGTTAAGCGTGCTATATATAGCTTATGCTCTATCAATAAATCATGTTTCTGCATCTCCATATTTATCCTATAAATTATAAGCATCTACATGCTTGCGTGAATCTGCTAACCTATTCTGGCAGGGAAATTCCCACCAGAGCATCTGTAAGAGTCACTGGAGGTGAACTCAAATGTTCCTCACTTAAGGAAAGCTATTTTGTGAGATTTAACTTAAAAGTTCATCAACTTTGTCACAAGCCCTCATGTTCTTCCTCAGTCCTTTTTTCTTTGTGCTTGCTACAAGCAAAAAGCTCTGTGTGACTCTCTGCTAGATGTTTTTGGTCTTCCAAAGCAGAGAAGCATGAGAGCCTACAACCAAATGCTTTCTCACTGAACTGTAAAATAGAAGGGATCAGAACAACAAAGACAATATGGCAGTGGCCTTAGTGAGATTAGAATGAGTAAAGATGTAAATTCAACAACATTATGTGTGTTGTAGAGAAGGTACATATTAAGATGAGTTGTCTAAGAAGCAGATGGCCAAGGAGACGGAGTATCCTAAAAGTTTGCTTTGAGAAGACAGAGAATGAAGTCAAGAACAGAGTAGCTGAAGAACAAGGTGGTGGGAAGCACACAGCTTTGCCTGAGACTGAAGGACTGATGATAAGATGGAATAGAACCAAGATACAAGAACTTGCATGTTCTTCTTTCTAAGGAGTTGAGACTGATGGGACAAATGCTCAGTAGCAAGCTGTCACCTGTGCCATGGTTCAATTCTGCAAGGGTCTGAGCCTTGAACTTGAAAGGGACAGTAATATATTGTTCCTCAAATTAGTGGGTTGCAGTGCACATCAACACCTGTCTGTGCAGGAATCCAGTTGGAAGAGTCAGAGCCCAAACCAGCAAAATAGGGAAGTACACACAGAAATGTCATGCAAAGCACAGCAGGAGCTTCAAGTGGCATTTAAAAAAATGACGTGTGTTCTTGAAGAAATGTGCATGTGTGAGAGCAGAACTGGACTGTGAGTCATCAATGGCAGCTCTCTTGCTGATGGGAGAAGATGATAGGAAAGGAGAGACAGGGATCCACCCACAGAGCTTTGGGTGGCTTTTTCTGCAGCCTTCTGGCCTGCTTGCTGGGTGGAAGCCTAAAAGCGTTGTCTGTGACAGTAACACCTCACTGGTCATAGGCTGTGTGGATTCCTAGGACTATGTAAAGCAATGACGTTTTAAATCAAACCTCTGCGTGCTCGCCAATAAAAAGCACAGATCCATGCTCAGTGTGAGTTGATTTAACCATGTGGGGGGAAGAGGTTACATATTTTAAAAGCCCAAAACAGACGAGTATTTACTCATCTCTAGCAGTGCATCTGCTAGGCATTATGTTGGCTCTTGACAGTTAGCATGGGATTTCCTCTTGGTTATTTGCTTTATCAGTTGTTTCTATAGAAATGGCATTTTTATCAGACTAAATGAAAATATCCTGAAATAACACTCACCTCCAGCAAATAAAGATATTTCTTGCTCGCTCTTTATAATGTATGCCTATCACACTGGATTTCCTCACCTCATTACAAGGTCAAAACAAAATCCGACTGAAAGTGAGCTGACATACATCTGAGACTCCACAGGACAGAGCACTGTGGAAGTTAGAAGGGGCGGTTGTGCAAGTGTGCTTATTGAGTCAGGTCATTCAAACTCTGCATCTGAAGAGTATCATAGGTGAAAATCACTGTTTGCACAGATGGTAAATGCATCATCACTGACATTCATTGATTCACAGAAGGCTTAAATGAAAACCGTCTCTGAGCTGACCCTGCCTGGCAGTGCCATCTACCCCTCATTATCACCAAGAGGGAAGCAGCATCTCTGAACTTCAGCTTCCTTGGGCTGAGGATAGTGTAGCTCATGGCTGCTGCTGGACCTGTCTGCCAAAATCTGAGCAAAGCAGTGGATGCAATCAAGTCCACTGTTGTAGATTTTAAAGGAAGCCTGTCAAAATGTCTAAGCCTCATATTTTGCACAATTTAAGACAGTTTAAAGTACTGGATGTGCTCAGATGATTATCCTCAGTGGCAAATCTCAGTTCTGGACTTTTTTTCTTCCTTGGTTTCAGATTTTTTCCTGATGTAAGGTGTGGAAGAAACCTTATACTTCTGCATCCAAACAAGGTGGCAGTTATGCATTCATCTTCATACAAATCACAGTTGCACCAAACAACATGCACCAAAAGGGGTGCCCAGAGTAGCTCACTTCTCCCAGAATCCCAGTCTCAGACCCTGAGAACAGAAGACGTGGCCTTTGCTATGTGCTTGGTTTGGGGAGCTCAATATGCAGTGTAGATGCATGTTCAGCAGCTAGCTCATTCTGACAGGAGAACCGAGCCTGAAATACTTAACTCTAAATAGCTTTGCTAATGTTCCTAGGTCTGCCAAGAGTTTTTAATAGTGATGATGGTGATGTCCTGATGATTTGAGTGATCTGGCAGAACTAACTGCAGTCACACAGAGTTGGGGTTTTGACTTCATCTTTGAAAATGTAAAGGGCCACTGTAGATTGCTGCACCTCATCTGCACAAGGATTCACCTCTGAAGTCTCCCTAGGCCAAAACTGTTCTCCCATCTCATTGGGAATGACGTGAGATGCTGTGGGTTCCCAAAGGATCATGCCTGTGGTATACACTTCTGCTTCTTGAGGAGCAACACACACTGCACTCACCTAGCTTTCTGGGCAGGGAGTGACAAGCAGCCTAGCAAAAAACTTGTGTCTAAAGGTATCACCCAGTGAGGTGGAAGTGGTATCAGGAAGAAGGGTATTCTAAGGAAACTCCCAGAGCCCTGACGGTGTGGCACGGGATGTCTAACACATTAATGTGGTACTAGTACAGAGCCGCTTCTGAAGTCTTCTGTCAGCACATAGACTGAAAAATTGTTTTTTCTGGCCTTACATACAGTGGATGTTAGCACTTTTTTTTATTCTTTTCTTTTTTCTTTTTTCCCAGAGGCTCAATACTTGTGATGTTTGGTGTATGGCTAGCACCAGGACTCTTCCCTCATTGGTAGTACGTGGTGAGGAAAGCAAAGTCATCAGAAAGCTTCAGCTACTTGCATTTCTCTACTAGGTTGTTGTGAAAATATTTTTTCTACTGTGCTCTCTTATGCTCATTATTTGCCTGACAACAAATTCTCTTCAGTGTTTTGTTGTTGTTGTTTTAATTTTATTTTCAAAGGCATTTATAGCTGTTGTGATCTTTCATGACAGTTGCCTACGTCAGGAGCAGAGAAGTCACTGGTTCCCAGAGGAAGGTTCTCATCCTCCTCCAGTTAGTGCCAAGCAGTGCCACTAGTAGCACCAACACTTAAAAGCCCTTTTCTTCAGTGACACAGTTATGAGAGAAACAGCAGAGATTGCACCGGTTGTTACACAATGTCACCGTGTTGAAGCATTGATTGCTCAGATGTTATGTGCACCTTTTCATTTTGGTTTGTCACTGAGGGCCATGCATTTAATGATCTGCTTGGCACTGGACAAGAGCCCTGGGGGCTGGCAGGCTGCCTTCTAGAGACATGCAGCAGCAGCAACTGCCCAGCTTTTTTCCCATAGGAAAATGCTGGGAACCCGCCAAATTCCCGCCTTGGCTCTGGAGTGTCACTGCCCAGATGGCTGTTCTGCATCAGAAGACATGAGACATGGAGGTCAATGCATAGGTTTGGGCCCCTGGTTTTAACTTTGGAAAGGAGATGGCCAAACCATATTATAGTTAGGTGTTCCTGCTAAGGACCAGAGGTACGCATTTGCTCTTTCTCCAGCCACGCATGCTGTGTTTTGTTTGAAGCCACTACTGAATTGCCTGGCCTAGAATTGCTCCTCTGGTCAGCCACTGTGTTTAAAGAGCTCTCTTTCCTTTTTAAGATAACAAAGAGTTGTGAGCATTTACAAGCAAATTCCCTTTCCTTATGTTTCTTCAGTTCCTGCCCTCTTTGACTGACAAAGCCTCTCAGTGCTGAAGAGAGAGATTCTAGGAGCTCAAATTCCTCCACATTGTCTGTAGCAGCCCATCAAAATCGGAATGCCTTTGCGATACTTATACGACTTTTGTCCTCATTTGCTCCAAAGTACTTTGTGAGTAGCATTAAAAAGTCTTTCTGAACAGCAGAGTACATCGACTCAGTTTTGGCATAACATGAGCAAAGTCCTCACTCAGGCTCAGAGGGTGCAGCTGGGCTGTGGTGGGCATGGCCTTCCACTGCTACCCACTTCTCAGAGCATCTCTCTGCTTTTATCCAGCTCTGTTCAGTATACATGGAATAGGAAATGCCTGCACAGGAAACCTGTGCTCAGAGGTCAGAGGCAGCTCTTGGTTCTTCATGCTGCCTATGGCCCTTTATGTTCTCCTGCCTGAGAGGACAGCATGTGCTCTGTCAGTGGAGGCTGAAGACATCCTCCCTCACAAACAGCCCCTAATGGGAAGAGTTTGGATTCTACTGCAGTTCCGCTGGCAGAGTGCTCTTGCTGAGTGCTTCTTGAGAACAGCTTGAGGGAGTCCAGTAAGAGGAAGTGCAGTTCTCAGTGTCAGTGACTGGGACAGAATGGGGGAAGGTTCTTCAGGACTCAGAAACTGAAAAAGCTGGGAAAGAAGGATAGGTCGTTTTGATTGTTCAGGTATTGGGAACAGCTCATCAGAAAAGTGAAAGAGAATTAGATGGCTAGTGCCAAAATTGAAAGGCACAAGCCAGAGGAATAGATGAGAAGGGAGAACATTTCATTCTGATGGAAAAGGGCAGATGTCAGTGCAAATTCTGGCATATCTGCAAGAGTCTGCAACAGCATTACTAAGCCTAGAGCTGGAGAGCCAGCATCGCTGCCACCAGGAGGAAGATAGGAGGCAGGGCTGGGACACTGGAGGGAGTGGTATTCATGCTGTCCAGACATATTGGCTCCCCATAACCGCCACAGTTTTGTACATTAGCTATTTGAAACCCATGCTTCTCTGGACGAGTCTGTAGTTTACAGCAGAGACACCTGTGTAGTAGGCATGGTACCAATGCCTCCTGTGTCACTTCATGCTGGTATCTGGAATGACCCCACACAACAGCAGGCTGATGGTCTGTGCTTCATGGAGCTATGAGCATCATGCTGAGAGGCATGGGTGTTATCGGAGTCAGAATGCCACGAGAAATGAGGCGTCCTTTGTCAACATCATCATATTAAAGAATGCAAAAACTTTACAACCCAGGAGACAATACTGCCTTTGTCCTCTTTTTCTCCAAGCAGGTAGTAAACTACAAGCGCCAGAGGATGTAATCCAAGAGCTAATAAATTATTGATGCCTCTCTTCAGCTTTTTACTTACTAAAAGAATATCAAAGCTCATTTTATGAATGGTCCAGACAGATTCTCTTTTGGTATGCCCACAATTTAATTCACAAATATTACGCTGAGTGCTAATATTGAAGCAATGCAGCATTCTCCCTTTACGGGCTTTGCAAAGGCTAATAGACATTTTAAATTATATCAGCTCGTAAGCAGGTACAGTGAGGGAAATGCCACTTGTGATTCCAATAGATGTTTAAATTCATAATTTAAAAAAGGAAAGAGCTTGTTACTAACTAGAAATGTACTTTTTTCTTTTACTTTTTTTTTGTTGTCACATTAAGGGCTGATTGAAAGCCTGTTGAAACAAGTGGGCTTGCTCCTTAGGGATGGGCTGTCTCGTTCTTTGGCAGCTCACACAAGTCATAGGACAGTATGACTTATTTTATATTTAGCAATAGCACCTCTCTTCCAATATGCCTCTTTGCATAAGTCAACTTAGAAACCGTCTGTATTGGAAATACTCTTTCCATTTCTGTTCGTTTTGAGGCAGCATGTGGCAGTTTGTTAACGGTATATATTAATTTATGCTGTTCCTTGGAGCAGCAGAGAAGTCATTTGAAGTTGTCAGTGCAATTTCCCTGGTAAGAATCTCCCCCCCCAGACAGAAGGCTTAATGTTTCTCTTTCATTAAAGCGCTCTGCAACTTTTGATGGCCATGAGCACTCAGGATCCCAATAGCTGTCTCATCCTGAAGACAGGCAACAAGCTCCCACGTGTACCTCATATCAGACCTTTACAAATTTAGCCCAGATAGTGTGTCTCATTAAAGAGCAGAACAAAATTCTGCCTGTTAAACTGGTGCTGTGGCCTAGCCAAGCTCAGGGGAAAGATGAGTGGCATTGTAGCAGAGGCGTGCTCGGAGTGGCAAGGGCTGGTTTCAGACCAACACAGACTGCAGTTTCTGCCTGCACCAGTTCCTTGGCGCTCTGAATAGGGGAGGCAGCACCACAAATGTGCATTGTCTCTGTTCTCTGCTTGCCATTTAGAGAGAGTGAGTGACCAGGCACAAAGCCCAGAAAAAGGAGCTAGTTTTTACAATATGGTATACATATTTTGCAAGCCAGCCTGCAAACTGCTCATCACATTTTTTGTACTATATACATAAATATTCATAATTAATCCGTGTTAAAATAGAGGAATAAGCTTCTAAAGAACAAAAATAGCCTCCTCAGGCAGCTTACACCAGTGACACTGATCCTCTACATTTCTCAAAAAAAAAGAGTTTTGCACAGCTTTTGCAGTACTTTCTGGAATTCAAGCTTCCTTATTTTTTTTTTTTTCTTTTTTCTTCTGTTTCTTTGGGTTGTGAAGGCAGCCTCGATAATGGAGATTGATGCACTGAGTCTGGAGCCACAGAGGTGGAAACAACAGCACTGAGTGATAGATGACATTTCTAAATCTTCAATCTCAGGGCTAGCAACCTTCATTATCCTTTCTCCAGGTCTGCCTCATCTCTAGGCTTTTTCCCATGATTTTCAGGTGCCACCAGGACACTGACAGTATGTCAGGTGGGAAGACGTGCAAGCCTTTGCCTTTTGGATCAAAACCCTGTGCTCAGTTGGGGGAACATCACCTCAGGAGATGTCATCTTCTCTTAAAGGTGAAAGGGCTGCAGAGCCAGTCCCTGGGACTGTTTGCAGCCTTGAACACCAGACAGGATTGGCTTAGATTAAATAAATCACAGGTTATTCAACATCAAAAGCAGAGTGTCTGCGGAAATGAAAATAAATTAAAAACCTTCCTGAAGCTGTTCAGGCTGCTGCAAAGCCCAGTGGGTATTAGATGTATTTATTAAACAGAGGTGACTGTTTGGTGTGGGTTGACAGACAGACCTGAGCTCTGCCAGGTCTTTGTTTTCTGTCCTTGTGTGACTCAGCTTTTAAATCTGATGCTCATACTCCTGGTCTGCTCAGCTGGGCTGCTGACACCTCCCTCCACAGCCTCTCCCTGTTCTCTCTAACAGCAGAGCCCCTGACTTCAGAGAACTACTTATCCCTGTCAGCTTATCAAATAGGGATGCCCCTTCCTTGCTGCCTCCCAGCATGCTGAACCCCGGTTTTGCTGCCCCCCATCACTGCTGCTGGAGCCTTTGACTGCTGCTGTGTAGCAGGCCCCACCAGGAGAATTTGGCACTGACGTAACACTGGGTACAGATATCTCCAGGGACAGTTCTCTGGCTTGGCACATCTCCCCTCTAACCACAGTGCTCCATCACATCCCAGCACTGCCACCATTTTTATAGTGTGTGAGGTCACTCAAAGCACCCAGATAAATGCACACGCTGACCAAGCAGGACGGGATTTTAACATCTCTCTTCCCCTATAGGTTTTGCCACGTAGGGCAGGGGCACTTATACATTCTCTGATGCTCCTTCCTGCAACCCAGTTGTGATCCACTCCCTGCCTTCTGCTGGCCAGCTTATCCCTGAGAGATTGTTCCCTGTTGTGCCGCTTACAGAAAGGAAACGAGGTATTTTAAACATGCATTTTCCTGTGGTTTAGAAAACCTGCAATGCTGAATAGCACTATGTACTTCCTGCAGTTCCTCTCCAGGTCTGACAAGCAAAAGCCAGACTGCTTTGCACATATGTGCTGGATACAGCAGAACAAATGCAAGTCCTGGCAGAAGGAGGTGAGCTCAGGGGAGGAAAAGTCACATGTGGCTGTGGTTATGGTGGCAGTGCACATGCTGCAACGTGGTCAAAACCTACAGAAGCCAAATGGAGGTTGCCAATTGTCTCTCTTTTGTTGGTGTCCTTCACCTCCAAAGCCAGGAGGGTCCTCTGGAATCAGCCAAGAGTCATCCTATGCAATCAGTGTCCTGAAATCCAGATGTAGCAGACCCAACAATTCTAGAAAATCCCTGCTTTGGGGCTCTTCTCTCTGTGTGTTCCTACACACACCAAGCAAACCCTGCTCCACAGGCCAGCCTCACACACTGCCCTGATGCTGGAGCAGAGCAGCACGCCTGATAAGCTGCAAGCACGTTGTGGCAGGAGTTGAGGTGCGAATGTTAAAGCTGAGGTTGATGCTTCAAGTCTGCTCACTTGCCTGCTTGCAAGATTTTACAAAGCATTTAAAATACATACCGCTGTAGGGCACAGAGAGAGAAACAGATCAAATGAGATGAGCCTCACAAGGCAAAGAGTGTAATGAAATATGAAGCAAACATGCAGAGATAAGATGGTGCAGTACACCAGTCCTGGATGCAGGACAGCGGATAATGCCTGGATGTGCTGGGAGCAGGCGGGAGTACTGACAGTACAGGGAGTTTGCGTGAGGCCGCGGCTTGGGTGGGGGACCTGTGATGCGTGGATGAACCCGCAAGGAAGGCTGAGGCAGAGGGGAGGGAGGAAGGGACGGGAGAAGCGGGGTTCCTCCGTTTCCTCTGTCGCGAGGACCGCGGCAGAAATCCCCCGAGGGTACACGTGTATGCGAGGGCAGTGGCAGCCCCGCGGCTCGCTCCCGCTGCGTGTGTCAGCGGCCGGGGACAGGAGCTGGGCTTCTCGTGGAAGTTTGGCTGTCCGGCCGCTCCGTGCGGGAGCGCTGCCCCAAGGGCAGCCTTCCTCCTTCTCCTCCTCCTCGTCCTGCCGTTTCGTCCAGCCGCGTGGAGCCGCCGCCAGACCGGGAGGGATGTGGGCTTCGGGAAAAGCGGGGAGAGGCGGCAGGGGGCTGCGGGCGGGCGGCGGAGGCGTGAAGCTGCGCCGAGCATCCCCGGGGCGGGGGCAGCTGACTCCAGGAGGGGGGCGGGAGGGAGTCCCCGGTGCGGGAAGGACTCACCCCGNGGGCAGTGCGGAGCGGAGCGGGGCTGTGCGCGGCGCGGAGCGGGGCTGTGCGCGGTGCCCGCCGCGCCCTGCAGTACCGGGGGTGCCGGCGGGGGCGGGGGGGGGNCGGCTGGGGCACCCCCCCTCCGCCTCGCCTTTCTCTCCTCCCCTCCACCGCATCCCTCCCTCTCTCCCTGCCCGCCTGCCTGGGATGGTGGAAGGAGCCGGGCAGAGCCGGCGGGGCGGCCCTGGGCGCNGCCCCGGCCGGCCCGGCCCCGCGGGGAGCCCCGCTGCGGTCCTTCCCCGGTGCCGCTTGCCGCCCCGCTGAGCATCTCCGTGCAGGAGTATGCGGCGCGGAGCAACGGGGTCTATCGGGTGGAAGTTTGTCTCTAAGAATGCCTCGGGCTTTGTCCTAGGGGTGCCTACCGTTTCAAGAGGGTTTCTGAGGTGGTTAAGGGAATTGCGGCTCTCAGGTACTGGCGCAAGTTGCAGGAGAGGTAGGATGAGCGCGCAGACGGATTTGTAGCCTGGAACTGGGTAGCATTCAGGTGTTTGGGCCAAAGGACTGAGGTCATCCCTCCCATTTTCCTGTGGGGTCTAGGCTCTTCTGATGCCTAATCTGCAGTAGAAAATACTGTTGCATATATGGCTAAATGTATTTATTTGCATCATCTGTGAAGCCCTTACTGCGGCCTTACAGATCATAGGCAGGGGATGACGGATATGTCTGAGCATTGACACAACAAATACTGAGCCACAAGGCACCAGCCAGACAGCTGCAGGGCTGTGCGACAGCCGATGACAATATGCTCACAGCCCTGTGTACTCAGGACAGCCAGCTATCTTGTGTTCACAATGCCTGAGATTTCCCTCTGCACCTCATGCAGTCTTTGCTCCCAATTTACACTGCATAATCCATGTACAAATCATGGAAGTGGTTGAACTTTCTTCATAACGTAGAGAAAACAACAAGCGCAGATGCTTCCAAGGATGCAGGGAGCAGCCTTCAAGCAGTCAGAGAAGTAAAAACAAACCTTGAACATTTCTGTGGGCGATTGGTCTGCTTACAGCTTTTGCTAATGGATCCCATGACTTGTCAACAGTCTCATGGTCCTGTGGCTGAAATTCAGTAGGCTTAGCAAAGTTTGCGTGAAGCTGCAAGATGTTTAGGTTAAAGCCAAACAACAGTTTTTAAAGTACCAAGGATAGAAAATTGACTTGTCAGCTTAGGCTGAAAGAACTGTCTTCTGTGGGTGAAAATGAGGGTTTTCACCTGTCCAATTGCTTTATAAACACCTGCAACACAGCTCACTGCTAAGAGCTGTGGCTGGGTCCAGGATACAGCTGTTGTTCTGACAGTAGAGCTCCCCAATGTAATTACATCCCTTCAGAAGATCAATAGATGGTTAATGCTGAAAGGGATTTTTTGATTTATTTGGCCTACAACCATGAGCTATAGAAGTCTTTCCAATATATTAAGTCCACCATAAAAACATCTAAGTCATTTCTAGACATGAAAGCACTTGATCTTTCTGCTAAGCACATTTTATCTCAGTTCAGTCATCCTACTCTCCATTTTTCTTCTGTTCCAACACAAACATTTGCACATTTTAGTCTATATCTCAAATGCCTGTAACACTGATGTCTTAACCCTGCAGTCCTGCTTCATTGGTCTTTTCCTTTTGCTTCTTCCATCTCAATGTAAATAGTCTTTTTTGCCTGGATCTGCAGTTGTACTGAAATGTCCAGTATTAAACAGGCATTTCAAGGGCTTCTCTATTACTCTTGTCATTTACAGATTTCCCTTGGATCAAATACATTGACTTCAATAGTATCAATGACTTTAAACTGCCTTTATTGGGGGATAAATCAATGTGAGATAAAATCCTGAGTGACTAACAGAGAATGTGTCTGAAGTCCAAGCTGTTATTCTTGAAAACAGCACAAGTGAGGATGCTGCTGTGGAGCAGGAAGGAGAGAGGCTGCATGGTCCCTGGTTGCAGCCCTGGTCCAGTTCTTCCAAGGGCCACTTGAGTTTACAGTTGTTGTTGCTGAATGTCAGAGCAAGCTCTCAGATTACCCGTCACTATTCTGTTGTTTTGTGGTTTGTTGTTGTTTTTTTGTTTTGTTTTTTTGTTTTTTGTGTGTGTGTATTTCTTTTTCTTCCCATTGAGATATCAATTTTTTGAACTGGATGACTTGAAATGGTCATGGTTACAGTGGTGGTGTTGGATTTTACCATCTCATTAACTCTCATGCATTAACTCTTGATGGGAAGAAATAGAAGGGACATACTTTTCCAAACATTCCGGCAGTTGTTGATTGTTTCTCTGATATGTTCTTTACTTTCCTCCGCTCTGCTCTGTACTGCCCTGGTTAAGCTGTGGGCTGGCTGTCTTTCTTGTCTTACTTGTTATTGTGACAGCCTACACCTACACTGAAGACTTGATGGTGACTTTTCTGCATTTTTTTGCCAATTAAGAAACGGTCTTAAATGTTTACATTTTTAAAAATTAGCTCTAATTTTTCTTCTTTTTTTTTTTCAGGAAAGTAAACCTAGTGAGTACAAATGTCATTTATTTGCTACCATCGCCAAGTAATCACTCAAGAAAGCTGAAGGCAGCAGCCACTTGACATTTTGAAATACGTATTTGTCTTGTTTGTGTTGGCAGAGTTAAACAGCAGTTGTCTGTGACTGGTTTTATCTTGTCTTCCATATTTAAGAACTCTTAATTGGGCATGACATAGTGCAGTCAGTTGACCTGTCTAAATAAAAGAGGAAAAACCTCTTAGGTAGGTAGGTGTTCCTGAAACCAATGGTCATCAGCCTACTGACATTTTTGGAAATGCTGCAAAAGGGAGATGCCACTTAAAACCGTTTCAGCTGCCTCTTGCTGCCAATGCAGAGTGGAACAGAAATGTGCTTCAAAACTGCTGATTGTGGCCACAGCAGCACCAAGGAGTGCGACAGGTTTAGAAAAATTATGTATGGCTTGTTTGCAGGCTACAGCATCACAGGCTGTCAAGTCAAAAGATGGTTGGGTCCTTTCTGCTTAAGTGTGCCACTGGATATCCACCTGCTACTTGGGGGCTAGTCTGTTAGTTTAGTTCTCCAGCTTTTTATCCCTTTTCCCTCCTCCTCCTGCAGGGGCCTTCTGTTTTCACTGAGACTTCTGCGCCCACCAGAAAAGAAGTCAGGTACAGCAGGGGGTGGAGAGCAGAGAGGGCACAGGACCTGTGATGGAGATTAGAGTTGGTCCCTCTTTGAAGCAGAAGGTCAGGGGGGACTGTTGAGTACCAGTCCTCAGAGAGAGGCTTTTTGATTGCTAAATCTCTCTCCCAGGTGCTGCACTGGCCCTGACTTCTGGCTAAAGGGAGAACATGAAACATGGAATATATATATATATGTATATGAAATATGAAGTGCTTTCCCTTCCCTTCAGCTCTTCTTAATCTCTTGCACAACACCTGCTTGAGTAACACCCTGAATAATAGCTGCTGATTGGCTTGGTAGAAGGCTGTCACCATCCAGAGCAAATATGATCGACCTAAGAGATATTATTAACACAGAGTACAATATTGCCCCTCTTGAGTAAGAGTAAAACAGGCAAAGTCTCTTTCTACCCCTCCTGCCCATTCATTCAGCAAGCAGAAACCAAAAAGGTATCCTCATTTCTTGGTGTAAACAGTCTCTCTCCTAAAGACAAGGGAACAATTCCAACAACTGTTGCATTGGAGGAACAGCAGAGCTCTTTTTTCATGATCCTGCAGTTCTAGGAAATATTTGCATTGCAGATCCTGTCAAAAGAAAATCCGTGCTGAGACATCACATCTTTTTCTGTTTTTGTTCTTTCCTTTGCCCCACTTTATCTTCTGTTCACGTGCTTGTTCTTGGTGCTCTGAAGTTGTCTCTCTTCTCTGTACTTTGCATGAAGAGCTGCTGAGAGTTTAAAGAAATAGATAGGAAACATCAGATAGATGTGTTTGAGCTTTGAACGGCATTCTGGGCTCCGGCTATGAGGGTTTCCGAGGGCTCTGGCCTCTCTGATGGAGCGTGCTCCCTTGGAGCTCCATCACTGGAGGGTCATAAGGACAGTTGGCAAGCAGCTGTTAAATGCATCAATGGGAGAAGGAGAGAACAGGTAACCAGGTGGTAGGCCCCTTTTAGGCCTCATTTCTAATGCTGTGCCCTCAGGAGGAGAGATGGTCAGTTGATACCTGTAGAAAGAAAGGGGT
Source organism: Odontophorus gujanensis (assembly GCA_013399175.1). Lineage (NCBI taxonomy): Eukaryota > Metazoa > Chordata > Aves > Galliformes > Odontophoridae > Odontophorus > Odontophorus gujanensis. The sequence continues at coordinate 229,948 of VXAB01009724.1, forward strand.
CTATACGCTGCTTTGAAAACCCAAATATGCTCCTTGTTCTCTCTTTCTCCCTTCAGACATCCTAGAAGATAATAGCTGTCCAGAAGGGAAGGGTGGGTACCAAGGCTGACATTCACTCAAGTGGAATCCATTGCAGGGATGAGGCAAGAGGCTTCTTCATTCTATGAACACAGTGTGGGACTTCTCTCATCTCATCTTACGCTATGGACTTGGAATAAAACAGCTTAAATTATTGCTGGTGACCAGAAGATTAGAAGCAGCAAAATGTCCACAGTGGCCCATAGTCGCTGGGGGTTGTTTCTGGATGTGTCCTGACACATGGCAGTGAGTTAACACCTAAACCTTCACTGCTGAGCTGCCAGCTCTGCAAGTTACTGAGTTGTTCCAGTGTCACTGTTGTGGTACCAGAGATAAGGCTGTGTTTGATTTTTCACTTATAGCAGGAGTTCTAGTTTTCAGAAAAGCACAGCTAAGTAGTCAATTAGTTTTTAAGTTCTAATCATGGAAAATATAGTTCACTGAAGAGTTCACTGAAGAGTATAATCATTAATCTGGCTCCTCTGAGCCTAAGAACTACAAAGTTAAAATTAGCACATCACGAAACATCACTGGGGTTGCAGTTCGTGTAGCAGGATGGTTAACTAGCCAAAACCCGAACGTTCACATCATCTTTGCAGCAATGTGAGACAAGTTACAATCTCCGGGATGCTGCCAGCAGCAGAACTGCCCATGTTGGGTCCTATGTGGGCTGCATCTCATTCCAAATCACCAAATTAAGGAAATGAAGTTCCTGCATAAGAGTTTATGCTTTCTGCTCTTCCCCCATGCATCCTACCTTTGGAAGAGCTACCATATGCCACAGGCAACACCCACTGCAACCTTAACTCTGCCCCAGCAGGAGGGGCATCCTCAGCCCCCGAGATGCAGGGGGAGATGTTGCAGGAGCGGGCAGGACAGATGGTGAGTGGGAAGGCTGGAGAAGCCTGGCTGCATGGCGTCAGGCTGGTAGCCTTCCCTCAGCAGAGCTAAGGTTGGAAAGTGGTGTCTGGCATACCTGGCAGCCCTTCTCATGGTGCTGTGTCAATGCCTGGGAGAGGATGGAGGGGATCATGCCTCACAAGGTGACAAAGCTTGCAGCTTCTGTGACTTTACATCAGGTGCATAATTTAGAGGGAGTTCCAGCTGACATGCAGAACTCTTTCTATACAGACTGATGTACTGTGCATCCCAGTTCAGCATCAAGTGAAGTTTTCACATACTGTGCTGTCATAGGTTATTGCAGAATGTACATCTGAGAAAGAAAAGAGAAGCATGTGAGAAAAAGGAGTGATACTCATCAAGAATCCTCTTTTCTCACTGCTGGGATGCTACCTCATCGTAACAGGAGCATCATTATCGAAAAATCTCACATCACTGAGGTCCCAGCTATGTTCAAAAAGGTTCAGGGAAAGGCACTCTGTGAGTCTGACAGAGCAGTGGTGGATGTTATTGCGAGGAGTAGTTAGCTGCAGCCTGAGCCCAGTGCCATGGAGCTGGGAAGTCTTCTGCTGAAGCATGGTTATATGGCTCCAAATAGAAAGTCACACACAGGAGACAGGAAGGGTGGAGATTGAGAGGTCAAATCGCAAAGCCATTTCGTTCTTTTTTTACTGGTTACCACTTACGTAAAAGCACACCATTGGCCAGAAAAAAAAAAAAAAAGAATAAAAAATAAACGTTGTGGTTCTGGACCAGGTTTGGTTCGCAGTTCACTTTGAAAGACTTCTCTTGAGTTCATTGGAACTTGGATCAGTTCCAGATCACATTTCTTCTGAGTGCTCACAAGATTTTTCTATCCCCCATTCAAAGCTCAGGGTGTTCCTTTAGAGTGAGCAAAGATTAAATTGCATTATTAATAATGAACTACTTTTCTCTTTTGCAAAGTCTGTCTAAACAGAGGCACTAGACAACTAGGCTACCAACAGCCAGTGAGGAATTAACAAGATGGTGTACATGGATTCCTGTCAGATCTGTCCAGGAGATTCAGCCACATGGGGCCATCCCATTTCTGCTGTCCCTGTTTCCAGGCTGAAGCACCAGGAGATGTCTCTTGTTTTCCCTTGTCTGGTGGGATGGATGTGTGCCTGCCATCACTTGCTTCCCTTGCTCTCACAGATGTGGGACATGGCAGTGTAGGCACGTGAAGTCCTGCTGTTGTCTCTTAGCATGGCCTCTGAAATGTCCCTCCTTCATTTTCTCTCATAATCAAGCTGCTAAGACAGTAGCTGCAGGATTACCTCAGATGTGGTTCTGCTTGCCTGTGAATAACTTCTCTGAGCCAGGCGGGAGGATGTAGGGTCACCAGTAGAGGTGGCATCCCAGCAGCCTCATTTGTAGGCTTTACACCAGGCCTTGCTTGGCTGGAGCCACACAGCACTCATGGAAGGAAGCAGGTTCCTGGGCTGGCATTGACAGTAGCAGCATGTCATGGGGATCCATCTTGGCCTACAGCATGCCTGCTCTTGCAGGTCAGTGCATGGTGAAACACTCTTTGGAAAAACACAGTCAGGGAAGCCTGTCATCAAAAGGTTCATGCCACCTTCTCTGCGTCCATCACTCGGGTTGCATGGTCTACAGCTCCTGTAGCCTCCCTCCTCACTGTGTGGGACTGGCGTCTTTCCAGCTCTGATCTGAGCAGCGTATTGACAGAAGTCAGGAGTTTCTGCCTTTTGAACCTTCCCTCCTCACTGAATGGGTGTCTGTCTCTTGACATAATGACTGACGAAGTGTAAGTTCAGCTCTGACCTACAGGGACATTTCCTTTCCCATCTTGAAGCTCTACAGACATCTGTGAACCTTGTACCAGTAATATTTACCATGTGTCTCCTGGGAACTGTTGATATCCAAAGGAGATGTGCAGGGAATATGGCTTTGTGTCCCTAGTGTCAAAAGCCAGCAGAAGAAACATCAGCAATTCAGGAGAAAAAGGGATAATTTTATAGTGTAGTGTTTTGTAAGCTTGTAAGAAACTGTCGCTAGAATGACCCTGATTTTGGTTTTGCAAATGGTGACCACTCTGTTGCTAGGATTCCTTTGTGCCAAAAATGTACCTGCACGGCTTCCCTTGCAGCAGAATATGAGTGCTTCACCAGTGGAGGCGACTGGGCACAAATGCTTCACATTCCTCACCTTCCTCCCCTTAAATTTTAGCAAGCAGATTATGTGTGCCATAAATACTGCCTGTGACCCAAATGTCTTTCTTTTCTGGGATTTCCTTTATTTCTTCTTGAAGTATTAGAGTACTGGAAGCTCCTTCTGTCCCAACCTCTGTTTTCTTCTTCTGATGGTATCTTAGATGCTTGAATTCATGAGGATGAAGGGTGTGAAGTAACAGGCTGCCTTTGCACTGTATCTCAAAGGGGTCCTATCAACTGGCATTCAGGTGGATCTCCAAGATGTGCCATTTCATGGTTTGCCTTGTCCAGTGATAGTCTCTGCAGAGAAGATAATTGAATGTCTCCATTCTGTGCACCTTACCAGCCTGAGACCTCCCCCCGACAGCTCCGGTGAGGGAAGGACAAGATTACATCTCTGCAGGGCTATAAAAAACCAGAAACTCAGCGATGCTCGCTCACCACAGGAGTGCAGCTGCCAGAGTGAATGCCTCCCCATTGGTGATGCTACTGACTTGTGCCATGCGCACAGGTTATTCCTCTTAAACCAAGTCATTGAGCATCTCTGCTTGGAAGTGCTGTGACAGCTTCTGCCTGCATGAGGTTTTCATTCTGGCAGGAGCTCAATGGCAGAGGAGCAAATGATGTATTCAAAACATACATGCAGTACCACATCCTCAAGGAATGAAGGGAAATTCTCTTTGATGCTAAATGTTTTTCTCCAGTGCTTTCTTTCCCTTATATTTCCCATCCCCTCCATGCTGGCAGCCATGCTGAGAGCACTTTCTATTGGCTCAGCATGAGATGGGGGTAATGGGCTTCTAGCAGTTTAAGATGGATGGGAGGAGGGATTTTATTTCAGGCTCCCCAGGAGGGGATTTATGAGATGGTTGTTGTAATATCTCCTTTTTCCCTCACCAGGCCTTATTACCAATGCCCCGTGCAGAGCCCAGATTGGGTCACATAATGGAGGATCTCTTTTACCCATCACATGCCAGCATCTGGGTTAGCACAGCCCTGCAGGCTCCTTCTTCTCTGTACTAATGAACATCTCACCTAGGAGTTCATTTAGCCCTAGGAGGAAGGAAGAATTATACTCTTACTCTTCTGCTGTGGTTGTCTTCTCTCTAGTCACTCCAGCCTCTCTGGGCCAGCCTTTCTTTCACCAGGAATCACCTCAGGACTTGTAAGGTGATATCCACACCCACATCTGTTGTGGCTTCTAGGGGAAGGCAGATGGAGATCTCCTTACCCTCATGGCATTGTCCTGTCTTACTGCACAAGTAGTGAAGCTGTTCTCAGTACACCAGAGGCTGGGCCTGGCATCAGAGATCACCTCAGTAATTGTCAATAGCACAGCTGAGACCTCACCTCAGCAAAGCCTTGGTGGGCCTCTCTGTATAACGTTGCGCCATGTCCATCAGGAACATTTTGTACTGCCCTCTTCTGATCAAAACGGAAGAAGCCTCTTAGTTAGACAAAAATCTGCTTTCATCCAGGCAGGTCAACACCTGCCAAAATCTGTGACTTTGTAGTTATTGATCATTCTTTACCTTTCATTTATTGCATTGGGATATATTCATCACAAGTGTAAGTTCACAAAGGCAAATTAAATTGTGGCTGGAATAAATTTTCCCCCTATTTTTAGTTCTTCTTTGCTTCTGTTTTTCTTCTTCCAGCCCTGTGTCAGTGTTTCTCCCACATTTTTTTCCCATGGACAGGAAGACTATGTTTGTAAAATAAAAGAAAAAAAAGAAGACTGACTGGTTGCTCACACGAGCAATCCCAAGATGTGAGGTCACTTTGCTGTTGAAGTCTGTGATAAGGTCACCCTGCAGCACTGCAGCCAGCTCTGGGAGGAGAGCAGGAGCACGCTGTGATGCCAGGCTTTGTCGCGCATCTCTGCTTGCTGAGGCACAACCACAGCGTCACCACTGCAGCACAGTGTCACTGCTGCAGGACTCTCTGCCCAATCTTATCACAGCTTTATTCCACTGTAGAGGAGACAGGGGTGTAGATCTGAGTTTTTAGAGAAGTTCCCAGCAGAAAGGGAGCATCTGGTCAGGAGGAGCTGCTTTCAGACTGTAGATGGGCCGAGAGGACTGCTGGCTCAGCGGGTCCCTCGGTGCTGACAGGGTCACTCCTTCCCTATGCCAGTCCTCGCTCAGGTCTTTTCCTGAGCTGGCAGGTCCCCATCCTTGACTGCTGCCTCCCTTTCTCTGCCTCAGTGACATCTGCATTGGTGACATCTGCATTCAGAGCATCTCTAGGCTATCCTCTCCTCTCTTCCACCTTTTCACTCCCCCCTCCTGTATTTCCCTCTCATTTCTCTATTTCTATTCAGGCCACGTCCTCAGTACCCTCTGTTTTCTCTTATTCTTTCATTTTAGACATGATAGCATTTTGCTTCAGCAAAATTGAAGCTCTTGAGGTCAGCCACCAAGGGCAAACATGTTCACACATGGCGTTTCAAAGGACAGGAAACGCTTTTGGCACGATTTCCCTGAAGGAGAATTTGAATGCTTTTGAAATCGGGGAACTCAGATATCTGACTGCAAACCAGACACAGGCAGTTAAACTTGGACCCCAAACTGTCCACAAAACAAGCATTAGAATAAATTCATGCTGTTGCAGCATATTTTCTGCTTATCCAGCTCTTGCTGGAGTTTTCAAGGAGACTGAAGCACTGGATCTGACAGAAGAGGAAAAAGCCATTTTGTCATTAGAAGCTACAGAGAAATAGTAAACATCTGGCAAAATTATACATAATTTTTTTAAAGACTAACTGCAAAATTGTTTGGTCAGCTTCCTTCGAACTTCACAGGCTATTTCTCCCCTTCTATAAGGGTAGTTTGGCAGCCTACTGTTCCATTTTATTATGGCAGTCCTAATTAGAAAAGTACAAATCAAGAGGTTTGTAATTGTCACTACAACCATTTGTGTGCTGTGAGTGGTAAAGAAAAAGAAGTAACTCTTGGAGCCCACACTGGCATGCACCTGTTTTTAAAGTCAAATACAACTACTGATGAATAGCGTATGACAACAACAAACTAAGTAATGACGTGCTCCACTGCTTTGGCAGGGTTTGTCTGAGCATTGCATCTGGAGCTGCAGATGGAATTGCCCGTGGCAGTAGCACTGGAAGTGTGAGGAGCACCTCACACACAACAGCCACAGCCTTGTGCTGATGACTGATGTTTGGCTTTATGAAGACAATGGCCCTGCAAAGTTAGTGGGATATTTAGCCATTAGACTGGCAGAGCTGTGGAGGAATAATTACTAGATTTGATGCTATTCGCTGTACATAAGCATAAAATCACTGCTGGTAACATTTACAGTTGGCACAAACATTACCAGGCTGGTCTGTAACAATGAGCACGGTCCTTCAGAGAGATCTGCTTCATTTGATAATTTCATTATTCAATCCAAAGCCAAATCTGAAGTTACACATTTCAGAGTGGAGAGTGCATCCAGTCCTTTAGCTGTCCTTGAAACAGTGACTCAAAAAATACCTAGGAGCAAAGTGGGTGAATGGTTGAATATACACTCCCAAGCCAAAATCTACTAATAGTACTCTTGGAGATTTTAAAGAAAAAGCAAAATGTGTGGAAATGGGGGGGTGATTTTATGATTGGGTATAATGCTAGTGAAATAAGTACTAAAATCCTGCATCCACTTGCAGGATACACCCTAAGAAGGGTCTAAAGGTTCTGGAGAAAATGAAAAGCCCCAAGGAGAGCTGGGAAATAAATAAAGCTGTGCAGCGAAGGACTTTGAGACTTTGACCCACTTAATTTGGAAAACAAAAGCCAAGAGGTGTCATAATTAGAATGGAGAGGCACCTTGAGAGAGAGGAGGCAGCAGTATGAACAGTCTTTCATTACATTCAGAACGGGAATTCCCACTGCCATCAATGGGGGCTACAGTGGTGGTGAAATTCAATCATCAGAACAAATTGCAGAAAGGATTCTAAGTTCTTAATTTGCTTTTGTCTATAAAGTTAAGCAGAAAGTCTTTATGCAAGATGAGCTTTTACCATACCAGTCACTGGGCTGCACGTAGGACTGTAGTGTAAAATTGCATTACCTGTGAGGTATACGAGCAAGAGACAGAAGGCATAGTGTGTCCTGGTCTTAAGATATAAATGCAGTTTGGATCATAACACAAGTTGATAGGAGAAATTCCTATGACTACCTGGGAGTACTAAAGAACTATTGTATCATAACTATCTCTGCCATCACCTAGGGGCAGCCATGTGATAAACTGATGACTCCAGCTACCAGAGATGCTGATGTCCAAAGGTCAGCAAAGCAGTGAGCCTCCACTGGTAAAATTTAGACACTAGAGGTTCAAAGTAGGCTCCCAAAAACCTGAGCTGATGGAATATGTCTGGGCTTCTAGTATCCCTCCCTTCCCCTCTATCTTGTGGATGCTCACAAAGGGGAGCAAGGATGCCTGCCTTGACCTTTGCTCCAGGGCTCATTAGTTCTTATGTACCCATCAAAAGGAAGAAACCCAGGGACACAAGTCATCCAGAAACATGTTCTTGCAGTTCAAATATACCTTCTAAGGAGATACTGTGGCATGGCGGGGCGGTTGTTAATGCCTTGCCTTCTTGGCCACCCTCAATGCAGTTGCTTGTAAGCTCACTTAGAATGTTTGCCAGTTACAGTCTAGCTGTATTCTCATGCTGGTCGCTCACAAGTTGTCCAGGGATGAAACCCTGCCCACCCACCCCTCTAGCCCCTGGCCACGCTCTGCTCCAGCTGCTAAGTGAAAAAACACACATTATCCTCCTGCTTTCTCCCCACCCCTTTAAATTAGGCAAGATTAACAGCTCAAATCTACACGCCATTACAATGCAGAGTACTTTTTAATGATTTTAATCACTGCTGCTGTAGCCAGAAGCTGAGCTGGCTGCTGCAGAGCTGGGACAAGTGTGGGGTGGGTGTACCAGCTCCACATAGGTCCCTTCATACCGGTGTTTATCTTGGGTATCTGCCATCTGAGGGTGGCTTTGAAGGCAATTGCCCTTTCAGCCACTGCCAGTGTGCTTTATCATTTGCAAAGTAAGTTCTGCACAGAAGTTCCTTGAAAGAGAAGTAACCAAAACATTGCCAGCCTGGAAACTCCTGTCTACTGCAGGTGTCAGTTGAATTTCCTGTTCTCCTTGAGCAGTTACGGCTTTTGAGACTATTTTCCAGCAACTACAGCAACTAATTAAATAGCATCTATCATTTAATGTCTTGGAAGATAGTCTACCACCAGACAACAAACAGAGCTTGGGAGAACATGGAGCTCCCTCTCCATTTTGAGTGGGATACACACCTGTCGCTCTGCCTGAGATTGTTTTGGAAAGGACACGTCAAAAAAGCCCCAATACAAATGCCGAGAGGGACCAAGGGCAGCTCAGAGCAGGGCTGCCCCAATCTCTTATTTATGGGGCTAAAATCTGTGAGTCCTAGTTCACAGATAAGGTGTCTGGTGACTGAGTTTTTGCCTAATATGGAACAGTGACTGCTTGCCTCTGGCTGTCAAGCTTGCTGTCCTCAATTTCTTTAGTTACATTTCTCCTCTAATATTTTTCAGGGGGTTAGGGTTTTGCACCACATCAAAATGACACAGAAGCCACAGCATTCCTCAGAGAACACAGCTCTCATTCACTGACTGGCCCAAGTTATCATGGAAATTATTAGTTTCCTTAAGCATTTATTGTAGTTGTCCCAAAATACAGGCTTACCCTGTTCTCATCTGAAACACTATGCTTGGAAAGGAGAAAATTCCACGTAGTACCACAAACACCGAGATTGCAAGAAGTTGGTATGCTAATTAATAAAGTCTGGGAGCCACTGGTTTAACATACTAATGAATTTGTTATGCAGAGATAGATGGAAAGATTCATTTCCTTATTAGACTTTTGAATGTCTGATGCTTTTACTGTAATTATTTGTTGCATTTCCTGTCTTTCTTATGAACACACTATTAGTGTTTCTAATGCTATAGTTGGGTTAGATAATTGTTTCAGCAAAGGGAAAGAGAAATAAAGAGATATAAGCCAGAGGAACATAGTCAAGACTCAAAATGGGAGAGACAGCCAGTGTAGTAGTCCCTAGAGGAGACATCCTTCTGTAACTGAGGACCTGCAGAAAATGGGATCTAGTTAGCAGCAAAGAAGAGCCTTTTCCCAAAGGGTTCTGAGCATGAAGGTCCTACTGCACCAGACTGATAGCTGTGTGTAAATCTGAGACATCTGGGAGTGAGCAGTATGGCTGCATGTCCTCTCTAATACAAGGAGAGAAATTGTATTTTTTACAAGCTACAGTGAAAACAGTGGAGGTAACCCATCTCAGGAAGATCCAGCCCTCCTAGCATAGGGGGCTGATGGCCATTTTTGAGGTGTCTCCATGGAGATGTGGACCTGCAAGCCTTGGAGCTGCTTCCAGCCCAGCTCTGATCAAGACTGGTAAGACCAGAGCCACCTTGTTCCCCAAAGTGTGGGAGGCATTTCATGGGGCTAAGCACTAAGAAGCATTTGCCAGCTCTCAGGCTCCAGTTTAGCCACTGATAACCCTAAGCAGCAGGGCTGGTTGAATCAGTCCTTGGGTAGAAGCCAAGCTGTGGGTTGCAAGTTGGACCACAGAGCTTCAGAGATCAGAGAAGTTATTAGTCAAAGGGAATTGAGATAAAGGAAAGAAGAGGATTGCAGTGCCTTTGGCAAATTGTGCCTTAACTGAAACAGGACACCCTTCATATGGCTGCATGGAGGGCTGGGCAGACAGTACTGCCAATAGGTCATAAATATTGGGGTTCCTGAAGTATTTAAGCACACACCTTTCATTACAACTGACTGCTAGACATCCTTAGGTGGGTCCATGGGAATTCCATGGAGTATGAACCAGATCCAATTTTGTGTAAGATGTGCCTATGGGAACCTACTGAGAGTGGACTTCAATTCCCATGTTAGAATACTACCCTGCTGTCTTCACCTCCATCATCTCAGTGATTAGAATAGAGAGTTTCATTCTGTTTTGTTCTCCTCAGTAGACTTTCTGGGGAAAAAAGGATGGAGATTTAAAGTTCTTCATTACAGTCTATATTTTTGCATGACTACAGTGCTTAAAAACTGTTCCAAGTAAAGTCCAGGCAAAAAAAAAAAAAAAAAAGACCAGAAGCTCCTGGTGGAGTCCCCAAGAGCCAGGAGAGCCTGGGGCTCTGACCTGGGCTGTGGTCTGTGACTGCAGAAAAGCCTACATTGATCAGGAGTGGCACTGGGACTGAGGAGTGGATATTTGACAAAAGTTTCCAAAGATGAAACTCTTTGTGACTGGATGTAGACTCAAGAATTCACCCTGCAAAACTCCCCTAAGTAGTGATTGCTTTCCTCAAGGCTTCCTGCAAAAAGTTAGGGAAAACAGCCTTATTCTTTCTTATATGTCTGTCCTACCTGCAGAAAAGGTGTATATATAACTTGCTTTTTTTTTCCCTCTGCACCCATTTTGTTAGTAAAAGGAACACAGTCCAAAATAATTATTCTTCATTCTAACATAAATATATACAGAAGCTTGGGATAAGAATAGAAATTTTTATAGGCTCCTTCTAGATGCATCAGGAAGAATCAGGAGCCAAATTCTGCCCTTCCTTGCTGCAGATGACTGCTATAGCTCCCTAAAATAAATAAAATTGCTCTGCACTTACGCAATGTCAGATTAAAAGCTAAGAAATCAAAACCTAACCCTGTGAATTCTAGTTTGGCAGTGCTCACAGCAAACCATAAAAACCTCTATAGTTATTCAGAAGTGGCTCTCTGTTCCAGAAAAAAAAAAAAAANGGGATGGGTCTCAGAAAAAAAAAAAAAAAAAAAAGCAGTATTAAATCTGATCTGATATCCCAGCAAGGTTAGGTGCCAATGCCTCCATCTCATTGAGAAAACAGTAAATTCTTTCGAGTGGTGCTGTGCTATTATTTCCCGAGTCATAAGATGCTGGTCCTTAAAATCCTGGCTAGTTCAAGCTTACTTACAGAAACATAACTGCTCTGGGTTTGAGAGAAGCTATACTGGGGATACACAGCAGATACCAAACCTAGTATCTGCTAGCATCTATGAAGTAGTTTGATGCATGAGAGGTGGTCCCTTGGGAGGAGGAGTATCTGCATGCTTCTATTTTTGCATGAAATCAGGCTCAGCAGAGGGCATGATGATGCACAAATATGAGCATGTCTTGCTGTCTTTTTCTCAGAATTAAGGGAAGGAACAGGACAGGGGTGATGAGAGGGATGTGTTCAGCCCTACACATTACCTACTGGGTGAGCAGGGGGTCTCATGTCACATGTTTTCAACAGACCAGCTGCTGCCAGCCGAGAGTGTAACTCATGCTGCTACTGCTCTTTGCAGAGAGACAACTCTGCTTCCTCTAACTCCTTGGCTGGATTTCATGCCTTTTATTATAGCCCAACATAGCATGACAATGCAGCTGATTCACTGCAACATCGCAGAGGTAAGGACCACAACCACATCATCCTGGTGAGCATAGCAGGAATACAAACTCCCTCACCACTGCCAGCCTGACTTTCATGACTTCAAAGAGAAGGATATGCTATATTTTAAACATTCACTCCCACAAACCCTTAGCCCCAGTGCTTGAACCTTTCAGGTATTTTAGGTAGGAGCTTGTCTTCTAACCAGCCTGAAGCTATGTGCACGATGCTGTAATCCTGACAATTTTTTCAAATATATGTGCTTGAATCTGGTAATTTTCCTGATGGCTTGCCTCCAAGAGAATGGTGTCAATCACCCAGTAGGTTTCGGGGCTGGGGCTGAGTCAGCTCTGACTCAATCATCAGCTTCAGCTCTGCCAGGCACCGGTGCCCTGCGTCGGTGCAACCCAAGGGATCTTGGCCCCACAAAGGACACTGTTCCCCAGTTCTCCAGCAGCACAGTGTGAGAACCCCCCAAAGCACAGGGGAAAGCCCACACTCCCGCTCCAAAATCTTCTCAGCCCTGTAGGAAGGTGTGTAGATGGGTATGGGTACTGGCTCCTTGCAGGGTAGAGAACCCGAGGACCCGTTTCACCCTCATCAAGATGCCCATCTGACCTGGATGTGGGTACTGCCACATGAAGGACTTCCCTCCCGGGAGCTGGGGGAAGCAAGGAAGTGGTTTTGTCTAGAGACCTCTGTCCCTGGTACAATGTTTCCGGCAAAATAGTTAATATCCCAATTTCTATGAAGTAGGGTGGTGTCCCCATCCTCAGGCAGTCAAGAGTAAACCCAGTCTGGAAATCAAAAGGTACTGTGTGTACTATGTAAAGCAGTGTGACTGACAGATTCCTCTCTTTGTCTTTCTCCCTTTATCTCTGGTGGTGTGATTTGAAGCAACGCCCCGTGAAGCAATCCCTGAGTGCCTGCATGTGCAGAGAGTCACACTGGAAATGCCTCCTCCTCTCCATCCTCATGTATGGTTGCCTGGGAGCAGTGGCCTGGTGTCAGCTGGCCCGAGTCACCAAGCTCAGCTTCGACAGCTCCTTCAAGGGCAAGTCCATGATCTACCATGACAGTCCTTGCTCAGATGGCTATGTCTACATCCCACTGGCCTTCCTTTCCATGCTGTACGTGGTGTACCTGGTGGAGTGCTGGCACTGCCACGTCAAGAGAGAGCTGCAGTACAAGGCAGATGTGGACAGTGTCTATGAATGTATCAACCGCATGCAGCAAGCCACGCCATGCATCTGGTGGAAGGCCATCAGCTACCACTTCGTACGGCGAACCCGGCAGGTAACCCGGTACCGCAATGGTGATGCCTACACCACTACCCAAGTCTACCACGAGAGGGTTAACACTCATGTGGCTGAAGCTGAGTTTGACTACTCTCACTGTGGATACAAGGACATCTCCAAGGAGCTCCTGGGTCTGGAGAGCCACACAGCCACCAAGCTGAGGTTCACCAAATGCTTCAGCTTTGCCAACATCGAGTCTGAGAACTCTTACCTGACACAAAGGGCTCACTTCTTCACAGAGATCGAGGGGCTGGATGACTACATGGAGGTGAGGGAAGGCATGCAGCTCAAAAACGTGGACTTCAAAGAGCTTATGATGGCCTACGGGGACCCAGATCATCTCCCATGGTATGTGTCCCACTATGCTTTCTGGGTAGCAGCCATCCTGATGATCTCATGGCCTCTCAGGGTACTCATAGAGTATCGGACTGCATACGTCCACTACCATGTGGAGAAGCTTCTGGGCCTGGAATACACAGCACCCACCACGACGGAGGAGCCGCTCTACCGTTACCGCATGCCCCGGGATGCCACGCAGGACAGCACAGAGCTGGAATGGCACATCTGCACCAACCGGCAGCTGATTCCCAGCTACTCGGAGGCTATGCTAATGGATCTGGCTGACTCCCCAGCATACAACAGCTACACGGTGTGTCGGTACAGTGAGGTGGCCCACGGCTGTGAGCGCTGCAACCGTGCCTCCAGCACCTCCTCCATCTTCTCACGCCACGCTTTCCACAGCTGCAGTGGCAACTCCCGCCTGTCCCTCAACACCAGCCGCTTCTCCCTCTGCCGTGTCCATGGCTCCCACAGGACAGGCCTCTGGCGGAGCCGCAGCAGCAGCATTGCTGACCGGGGCTGCCACGATGAGCAGTGCTGCTCCTACTCCAGCCAGCTGGCAGTCAACGAGAACCCCCCTACTTACCACGATGCCCGCTTCTTCCCTGTCTTGATTGTGCACAGGCCGGAAGGGCACGATGGACAGCACTTCTATGTCAGACGCTCCTCCTGTTTAGAAACATCTTTGTGATGGGCTCCCATGGTTTCTCAGCTCCTCAGCTATGGGACAGCTTCACTGCTGTGCTTGCAGAGATGCCACCAGCCTACAAGTGTCAGTCAGAGGGACAAGCTTCAGATTTCAGTTCTTCCTGACATTCCACGAGGATATGGTCACCCTCACAAGTGGCCAACCTCATTTCCAAAGCTTCTCTCTCTTCTCCTGTTTATTTTTCCATGTTTTCCGGTCTCCATGTTTATTTTTCCCCTTCCTTTCGCTCTTTCACTCCTCACTGTTTCTTTGTTTCTTGAGTCTCTGCCTCTCCTCCCCTCATGCTCTTCTCTTTTATGTTTCAGTCAGTATTTGACAGCTGTTTCCATGGGAGGATTTGAAAAGCCTGTGTTTTGCAATGAGTTTGCCCTGCAAGGTAGGAAACTCAAGAGACAGCGAGCCCAAGTGAGATGCCGAAAGGCCTGCAGCCAGTCAGTGTCAAGACAGAAAGAGAATTCAGATCTGCAGGCTCTGAGTCATGTGCTGCAAATCCCAAACAAGGATTCTTAAAAAATTATTTCTACCTTTATTAGTTCAGTCTTTTTGCCTCTTCTTTCATGTATTGTCTCCTTTTTTTATACTTCATCCTCTCTCTTCTCATCTTCCTCTTTTGGTTTTCTCACCCCTGCTTTCCAATTTCTCATTGCCCGTTCCTGGGGTTTTGTCAGTGAGGATATTTTTCAGCTTGTAATTGGCTTCTGTTGCCCAAAAATAAGGTATTTGCAGCACAAATTTCGGTGTCCATCAACACAGCCACGGGATATGCCACTGAGAAGTGCTGAGGACTTTCACCACAGAGTAGTGAGGTACACAAATTAAGAGAAAAGCATGCCTTTTGCTAACCGTGCCCTGCCTAGTCTGCAGCAGATCTGCTGCATTTCCAGATGTAGTTAACCTCCTTCAGCTCCACCAGTTAGCAATCGTCAAGAGCTGTAATTTAGATCAGTGCCCTGGTAGTGCCACTATTTTTAAGACTGTAGATCTATCTGGTTTGTGGTTATTTCATTCCTAGCACTTGCTAAGAGCTGCAGGGGCTGGCAAGGAGGAGAGAGGTCAGGGAGGGAAAGGTGTTAATCCACTACAGCCCACCCACCAATGGTCTGAAGACTCTTCCTGCAAGGCTCCCTGTGAGACTTCAGTATGGTGTAAGATCAGCCTGGCAATGTCACCCACAGGAGGTGGCTGGTGCTTCCAAGAGCCAGGGACCAACCCAGGAATTCTGTCCACGCTCAGGATCCCCAGGGCCTCAACAGATGCCAAACCTGCCATGTGCTGAGTGAGCTCTGCAACATTTCATTAGGTGGGTAGTTGAGGTGGGCACCAACTTGCAGGAGAACGCAATACAATTGCAATACAGTAACTCCCAAAACCAAGGTGTTGTGCCTCCCTATGGCAGGTAGGTCAGAAGCCGAGCCCTCAGAGGGGCTAGCAACAAATGTTTCCTCCCGAGTCAGTTCTGTGTGTATCTACGTGTAATATGAGATTTGTAAAGTCATATTAGTATGTGTAGATTATATGTAACTCTGCATATGGTGACTTCTTATGGCATTGACTGTTGCAGTATGTTAAATACATTTTGTTTTGGTTTGATGACTGTTTTGATGCACTGTTTATTTCAACTCTGGAAACAGACACACTGCTTTCACATGGGTAGTACCTGGCTAACCTGCTGCGGAGGATGGCACCGTCAGGAGGCTTCTTTAAATTTGTATGAGTCGATCTTTTTTTAAAGTAAACACTGTATGTATGATTTATGTGACATTTTCATTCTGACAGCTTGGCATTTACTGCGAAAGATATGTAACACATAGGATGTGTTAGTTTGTCACCTCTAAAAAAGAATAACCATTCCAGACACCAAAGAGAACCAGGTTTGGGCTTAGAGTAATGATTAATGTTGGACTGGGGCCAAAATCCTGAAGTGGCTAAAAGTCAAACTTAGGAAAAACAGAATCAAAACTTAGACCCACCCCACAATGACCCAGTCCCGGCCCCTATCCATACCATGCCACTCCTGGCAGAGCTGAGAGCCTGGGACAAGGATAGGATCAGAACCGACCTCTGAGCTCAATTCATCTCTGGTTTACTGGAGTAAAGGCAAGTCTTGCATAGGGTTCCTTCCTCTTGTCTTCACTCACACAGAGAGTTTAAAGCAGCACATATGGAAGATCTGAGAGCTGGAGGAGGCTGAAGCCTCAAGAAATAGAGAAACTGGAATGTTTCAACACTGCTTCTGACTGAAGGAGGTGTTAGGGAGGAAGACAAGAAAGAAAGGAAGAGATGGTAGAATGACATAAATTAAAAGGAAACAGAGTTCAGATGCAGTTCAGATAAATGAGCAGCAGAGATCAGTCAAAGCAGGCTCAGGGACAGAGGCAGGTTGTGTAGCAGCTGCAGCTACCTGCAACTTTAAATGCCATTCCCATGCCTTGGCATGGCCTGCTTGATCTGATGTGTATTTCAAGACTGAGTGTTATATTTGGGTCCTCAGAAGTGGCCATGTCAAACACTGTTATTACCCGACACGAACAAGCTCTAGCAATCCCATTATTACAATGGGCTGGGCAGAGAAAGGAGACAGTTTATGCCAAGTTTAACCTTTGCAGTGTGCAGCTGCTGAAATATCCAGCAGCTCTCAGGCTATGTCCTTGTCAGAGGTTGAGAAGCCCAGAGGGTTTTTATTTCCTTGCTGCTCATGATCTGGCCCAGCTTTAGGGCACTGACTAAAGAACGATTCCCTAAGGTGTAAAAGGTCCCATGTAGAGCTCCCTCCTGTTACACACCGTAGCTGCTGGTGGGGGTGACTGGAAAGCTGGGAGCAACTCTGTGCTGGCCTTGAACCAGCTGGCTTCAGCAAAGGACCTGTGCAGGGAGCACCTGAGCAGCCACCCCAGGGCTCCTGCCCACAGACCACAGCTGCTCTGGATGCCCTTAGGCATCACACTGTTGTCACCCACTTGTTGCAGCTCCAGATGTGGCAGATCTGTTCCCACAGCAGAATTAAGGAGGACGGCACTGAGGCCGTCTGTGTGCCTTGGTGCTGAGTCCTTTGCCTTAGCACAGCACAACTGTCACCAGTGTCACGACCTGGAGAACAAAGCTGCAACACCAACAGCCAGGAGAGAGTATTTGTCTTTAATTCCTAAAAGCATTTCAGAATCTCCAGTTCCTTTGACTCTGCATGGCAACACTGCACTCCTCTGTAAGTTTTCCCACAGCAGTTTGCACTCCAACTGGCAGTGCGTGCTGGATCTCCGTCCAATTTTCATGCAGCTCTTCCTGTTGAAATAAAGCCCTTCTCAGACACGCTGAAGCCAGATCCCCTGCTCCAGACAATTCCAATTGTTCCTCTGCTTCCAGCAAAGCCTTGCCACATCGCACCAGCCCAGGGCCTGGCCAGTGTCACACAGCAAGGCCTTCCCACTGTCATGTAATGAGGCCTTCCCTCCTGGTGGACGCACGCTCCCTTCCCTCCATCCCTTCCCCACCAGCCCCAGCACACTCCATGTGGGACCCAGTATGGCTCACAGGGGCACGGAGAGTTTGCAGGGCCACCATGTAAGTGGTGTAGTTGCTACCGCGGAGCTGAACGTTGCACTGTAATGCTCCTTATGGTGTCTTCCAACTGAGATTCTCACCATGATCCCTATGAAAAGACGGCGCCAGATTTGTTTTGTCAGCGACTTTCCCAGCACTATGCGGGTCACTTTGTGAGCGCGGAGATCTCCTCAGCTCTCTCCTTGCCCTCCCGCCAGCAGGAAGGAGGCCGAGACTGCACATCTCTGCACGAAATGATGGACGGAGCAGGGGTTGGACGGCACAGCCAATGCCCCGAGGTCTGCGGACCCCGCCGGCCCTCTGCCCACCGCCCCCAAGGGGCTGAAGCGCTTCAGTCCTTCGGCGCTGCCGCGGGAACGCGGCCGCCCCCTGCCCCCCTGCCCCCCGCAGCCCTGCCCGCCCCGGGCCGTGACGGGCGAGGCCGGTGGCGGCGGCAGCAGCGGCGGAGGGGCGGTGATTTTCCGCTCCGGGGGCCGCTCATGCATATTCATATAGTGATGTCAGAGGAGGAGCACGGCGCGCCGCGACCGTCCGAAAGCGCCATTTCCTGGCGGAGAAGGCGGTGGCGGAGTGCCGGGCCCAGCCCCGGAGGAGGCGCCGCGCGGTCGCGCACCGATAGAGGGAGAGCGCCCGGCACTCAGCACTGCACGGAGCGGCCGCACCGCGCCCGGGGCGCCGCTGCCCTGACCGGAGCCGCCGCGGAACTTGGAGCGTTCCCGCAGCCTCCCGGGGCGGTCCGGCGGAGCCGGGGGAGGATGGTGGTGCGGGAGCGATGGAGCTGAGGCGGAGCATGGCGCTGCCGCGGCTCCTCTTGCTGGGACTGTGGGCTGCGGCGCTCCGGGACGGCGCGGTGGCAGCAGGTGAGGAGCTGACAGCCCGGCAGCGGCACGGCGCTGACGCCGCCACAGGTGGCCGGGGCTTGGCGTGCCCTCGGGGAGCGCGGAAAGCCTCCGGGGCCGGCGGAGGCATCGCCCTGGCGCTTGCTTCTCTCGGGTCTCCCCAGAGGAAAGCCGGGCTCGAAGCGTTCCCGGGCGGCTTTTGTTGGTGTTCCCTCTGAACTGGTTTTAAGAAGTTTCACCTCTGGGGCGGGCGGGAGCGCCGGTGCCGCGACGGGACGGGACGGGACGGGACGGGACGGGACGGGACGGGGCGGACGGCGGCACCCGGAGCGGCGGGGCACGGCGGGACTCGGGGAGCTCCCGCAACGCGCACGGGCAGCGTCCATCTGCCCCTCACTCCAGAAATAACTTCACCATACTCTACTATTGTTCCCAGACATCAAAAAATTCACCTATCTCAAGAGTTTGCTTTTGACTCCTAAAAACCAACAGAAGCAGATCCGCTGCGTATTATGACAACGGGTGTGTTCTTGTGCTGTAGTTCTGTCTGTCGGCGAGGAATGTGGCATAGTTTAATTTCAAGCAGCCCTGCGCGCTGCTGCGGGTCGGCTCGGAGGAGCCTGCCGGGGTGAGGCTGTTCCCTGCGCTGCCGGAGCGCTGTCGGGTGAGAAGGCGTTGAGTGGGAGAGTAGGAGGAGGAAAGGGGAGTTAAAATCTGCCTTGGTTTCGTCTGTGCTCCCTCCCGTCAGCCGCAGGAACGGTGCTGCAGATAAGGCTGCATTTTTGTCAAGAAGTCGCGAATTTAACTAAAAGACCCTGACCTGTATTTCCTTGTTTCAGCTGGTCTTGAGTGAGGGCTCATTATACTTTGGCGACGTGAGGAACTACAACTTGGGCTGAACGCTCACGCTGTATATTAATTTCCTCCAGCATTAATTTGTATGGGAACTGAAACTGTAAAGGGTCTCTAATGACACTTCATTGTTTAATTTGTGGGTAACTTCAGCAGAGCCGGCTGGGGAAGGCCGGGTAGTTTGCTTCTCCTTTGAGGCACCTGAGCTGAGAGTGCCCGTCGGTGTCCGTGCTCTCAGCCTCCTACCCGTGCTGGATTGCTGTGGCACAGGGAGCTGCTGTGCAGCTTTCAGCTTTCCTGTTTTGCTCCAGTGCTGAGCGGTGGCAGGGAGGCTGCTTTCTGGCACACACGGAGATATGCAATTTGTGTTACAGATGAGATAAGTAATGCAAGATTAGATCATCCTCACCCAAGGTGATTAAATCCTTAGCCCTGCAAACCAGCTGCAGTGCCTAACCTAAAGCTAGCTTACCAGTTTTGCTGTGCTTTCTGTCAGTTTGCCGAACAGCAGCAGGTAGGCAAAAACATGGCATGCTGGCAGCAGCTGTTAGCAGCTGGCCGGGCTCCTTGGGAGGATATCCTGCTGCCCGCATTCAGGGCTGCTTGGGGTGCTGGGCTGTGTACTTTCCCTGCTGCTGCAGGAGGTGTGAGGCTGGCGGGGAGTGGCACGCAGTGCACCTCTGTGTTCAGTCACCTTTGGATGTGATGGAGTTGCAGAGCAGCAGGGCTGCCAGCTCAGCAGTGCTCTGTGGGGCAGTGAGGCATCCCGCAGGCAGCCAGTGCCTGTAACACGTGATGGTACATGGCTGCACCAGAGTAGGGGAGTGGTGGCATGGTGTTGTCAGGGTTTGTTTTTGTTGTTTTTTCCTGAAGGATGCGGAAGTCACTCAGGACATAATACTGGGCTGGGCTAGACCTGTTCTGATCTGTCGATCCTGTGCCACCGCATAGGAAATGGCTATTCTCCCTAACAAAACCAGCTTCACATTTATTTTCCACGTTCCTCCTTTCCCACGGTCTCCTTTGATCCTCTGGTTTCTCTTTTATTTGCCGTCTTTCTTAAACGTGCTCCTCCAGCTGGCTTCCGTGCTCTCTCATGGTAACACATTCCATAGATGCACTCTGCTCGAGGGAA